>JAOANR010000001.1:40564339-40584629 GCA_030278955.1 Hygrophila difformis | reverse complement strand
GAATCCTCTGGAACACTTTCCTGATCCTTAGGTTTCTCTGGATTAGATTCTTGTTGCTTGGCACGCAACTTTCCTCTCCTTTGATACTTGACAATTTCCTTCTCTACCTGAGATGACTGCATCAACTCCTTATTCTGATCCAACAACTTCTTTGTTTCTGGAGTTCCTTCCATTGAACCCATAATTTCCTCAAGTGTTGGTTCTTCATTGTGTTTCCTCTTTTTAAAAGGTTGACTAGTCTTTTCAGCCTCATGTTTCTTAGCCTTACTCCTACTCCCTCTTTTCCTTATGGCTAAGGGTACTTCATCTGAGGAACTTGATTTAGGAGTAACTGGCTTTCTCTTGCGAGTATATACTTTCTTCTTACCCTTTTCCTTCTCTTCTTCAGCCTGAATAAATTCTTCCCATTCTTGGTCTCTCTCTTTCCAGTTTTTGCTAGTTTCGTCAACAAAAGCCTGAAGGTCATCATCTATGGTAACTTCTTCAGGTTCTTCTTTGATACGGAAATTCATACCCAAACCTTTAAGTAACGAATTCATCCCATCCTTGTTTAGATATTTTTCATTCCATGCATCCCAATCATCGATTATTACCTGCTGAATCCTTCCATGTGCCTGATCAGTATAAGCTCTATGTTCCTTATATGCATTTTCTCTGCACATACTGTCATATCGCCTATATTTCTGAATGAATTCCTTCTTCCTCTCCTGAACAAATCCATGAACTTCTCGTTGGAGAGGTGGTGGTAATTTCTTCATAACCTTGTTTGGTCTATCAGTGATGAGAAGATCTGCATCTGCATCTGTTATTGCTGGGGCTGAGACCTTCCTGAAATTCTTTATAGGCTCCAAACCCTCATTAACAACGGATTCTCTGAAAATACTTCTCACTATGTTCTGTAGTGTCTGCTTTGCATCTGATCTTTGCTTCCTGTTCTTCCATGATCTCTCAGCTTCTCTTTCTTCTGCATCCTTGACCCATGCCTGTTGTTCTGGCATTAAATCAGCAAAATTTTCTAATGGAAATTCTTCATCAGGTTTCCTTTTTAGCCCTGGTCTAAGAATTCTTCTCCTGAGGTTCTCCCCTTTAGCCCATTCATTCATAAGTCTGATCCAGTCATTCCTAGCTTCCTGAATAGTTTTGAGGACATCTCTCCATACCATCTCGCCTTTTTTAGCTTTCTGGAAGTAAGGCTCAAGGGCATGTCTCAAATTAATCCGGGCATCAATAATCCTATCCAGAGCCAGATTTCTCAGAAAATTCTGTTCAATAGGACCCTTCTTATTCAAGAATGCTGGAGGCATGTATGCAGGAAGTGCCTGTTGAGGATCATATACTCTAGCATTTCGGATTTCTTGAAGTTTGCAGCAGTATTTAGTGAGTCGTTTCACATATTTAGGTAGTGGCTGAGGATCAAAGTAATCCAGCTCCAACCCTGTTTGATCTTTTGGATTGATGATTCTATAGCATTCATGGTTCCATTCAGCCATGCATTTCTTCTCCCTCTCCAAAAGTCTTTCAAGTCTAATTCCACTGGGAAGATGCTTATCATTAATGAGAAATATTATTTGGTCTTCTCAGAATTTAATCATCTTGTCCCAGAATGCTTCTTCTAAATCAATCGACAATGATTCCTTTTCTTTTTCCGGTATGTGTTGAATCATCATTGGCATGATATAAAAGATTGGAGGTGAAATTTCCATCCCTAACCATCCACGGCTTTTCTGAATCTGCTTCACTATCTCAGCTGTTCTCCTGCTTCTCATCAAAGATTTATCCTTTTTGTCTGATTCAATACCTCGAGCTCTTAATTCTTCATGCGTCATCTTATGGATCCTTCAATAAAAATGAAAAAGAGAACTGATTAAACCAGGATTACCATCCTCACATTTAGAGCTTTGCTCTAAATGTGAAGGTGTGCAAAGAAAATTAAGTGTTAATCTTTCCATTTCCTATGCTTATATATATTTTAATATCACCATACTCACATTTAGAGATTTGCTCTAAATGTGGAAATTAAAATATTGACTGGATATTAGAAAGAAATTAACATCATATTAATATTGATAAGGTTTTGTGAGAACATATTACAAAAACATCATTCATCATGTTGTTGCAGAAATTAACCAATTACAAAATAAAAATTCAGCAATTATGTCAACTCCCTCTTAATATTCAAAGGAGAGGAGCTTCTCCATGAGCACCAAATCTGGTAAACAAGTTACAATGCTCAGTAGCTAGACATCACATACAGTAAATTGAGGTAACCCCATAAAAGTTCCTTGAACAACTATGATTGTTGTCAAAGTAATTTCGATAGTTGCAGAATCTTTTCTGGGGTTGCCCTTGGAATGGTGAAATGAATTCATCTTGATTTGATAGCCATCCTATGACTTGGAGTTGGAGATCCTTCAGCCTTCGCCTATTCTTGCAAAGAGTAGCAAAGAGCCAAATTCCCTTCTCCTGCTCTTCAGTTTCATCCTTACTTAAGAGCAAAAATGCTTTTATGTATATTGATGGAGGATGGTTATCAGCAATAGCCGGATTCAATAGGTCAAAAGCTGCTTGTTCATTCTTATCTTTGACAAACAGGCGTAATGCCTCATGCAATTGGAACATCCAGTTCCCTGCATTTCTGCAGCTTTCAATGAATTCTATTAAAGATTCCTCAAGTGTTGCCCATCCCCAGGCAGAGAATTCTTCAAGAGTAGCCCTCCTTAGAATTGAAGGATTCTTGGAAGCCTCATTTAGTGCTTTACAAGTTAACTTGCAGTTGAACACAGTTTCAAGATGATCAAATGCCATCCTTGACAGAATGTTCCCTAAAATCTCATAAGGAAGATCTGTGATCTGAGTTTCCCCTGATCCAGATTCCTTTGATGAAGTTTTTGGTTTCTTTGAGGAGCTTCCAATTTCAACACTGAGTAATGTTTAAAGAAGATCATGGAATTGAATTAAGAAAAAGGGCACAAAGAAATAAGAATACAAGAATTGTAGAGCAACAAGTGATTGGAAATAGAAATGTATTCAGAAAGTAGTTCCAAAAGAAATTACAACCCAGAGTTTCTAAGAACACATAAATTTTTCAAAATAGTTCTCCTATAAAGAAGATATTGGACTACTCAAGGGTTGACAATTTCTTCTTCATCAGAATCAGTCCACAGCATTACATCAGGGAAAACTTCTCCATATAATAACCTGAATTGCCTAACTATGTCAAAGAATTGACAAGGAATGCAGTCCATCCTAACATGTGGAGGTAGAAGCACTCGATCCTGCAATGTGTGATCCTTACAATAACTCCTTTCTTCTTGACCTTGGAAAGGATTTGGGATTCTCAGAAAGTGGACCAGCCAATGGTAAAGATAGGACTTAATGAAAACAACATCTAGGACATTTGAAGCTACTGTTCTGATCAAATTAAAACCTGCTTCAATTAGTCTATCATCTTGTTTTGATAAGAGAAGTAAGGTTCTGAAGAGAATGGTGGGTTGATGTTTATCATCTAATCCTGGCTTGAGAAGATCAAAAGCTTTCTTTTCATCACGCTCATCAACGAATGCTATGAGTGCAGGTTCAAATTTGAACATAAAATTCCCTGCATTCTGACATTCTTGTATGAACCTTCTCTGATTATCAGGATAGACATCCTCCCTCCATCTCATGCATGTCTCCAGAGTTACTCTCTTATACACCAGAGTGGTTTTGCTTGCTTGATAAAATATTGGAGAGATCTCCGAAACTCTAAAAAGTTCCCTCACACTGATTTCTCCCAGTCTTGACATAATGTCCCGCAGCAACTCAATGGGTAAGTCAGATAACTAAGTTTCCAAGAGTTGTGGATTTCTAGCATTTCTGCTTCCAGAAAAGAATACAATAAGGAATGCAGAAGAAGACTTTTTATAAAAAGCAATGAAACTGACAATTTAAAAGTAAGATTGTATTACTATTGCCATGTTACCTTACAAAATACAAACCATTAAGGCCATCTGATCATCATTAAGCTTACAACAAAATCAATATTCTGCTTCTCCATCAGAAAAATTTCCAGAAGAGTTATGAATATACAACGACTCTTTTGCCCATAGTCTAAAATCTTCTATTATTCTAGTTACCTCACAACAAAGACAGTCAACTAGATCAGCATGATAGTTAAAGAAAGGTGGCCCATGTACAATTTCCCAGTCATGTTCTTCATACTTACAAAATTCTCTCTTAGTTTGTCCTAAGAATGGATTTGGAACAGTTTCCCATTCTGAGATCAGAGTAAGAAACTTATACCTAAAATCATAACTATTAAGTCTATCATTCAATATTGGACTCATTAAAAAGAGGCCTTTATCGAACTCTCTCTGAGTAGTCTTACTAAGATAACACAAAGCTTTTATATACTGGGAATACTTATGATTATCATAGATTCCATCATCCAAAATGTGAAAAGCGTCAGTTTCTTCACCCTGAATGAATAGCTCCAGTGCTCTCTGAAGATTCATAGAGTGATTACGAGCCAAGGCACAGGAATGCAAGAAACTAATCTTCTCTGGAGATTCAGTAGGAATACTTTTAAAATCAGCGTCTTCTAAATTGATCCTTCGGAAGACAATAGGATGATAGGAAGCGTTTCTAAATGTTGTACAAAGTGATTTACAGTTGAGCAAGTCTCTGAAGCTACTCCGCCCTACCCGTGACAAAATCTCTCCAATAACATCATGTGGAAGATCCGTCAATTGTAGTGCAGAGGCCTCAGAAGGGTGCTCTCTATTTTTAATGATGTTAGGCGAGTTTTTAGGAAAAGCTTTTAGTTATACAAAGTCTAAGTGTTAAATTCAAGGATTTCTAAAGCAAGAACAAACTCAATGAGAGTCCAGAATCATAAACCCTAGGTCTAATGGCATACTCCAAAGACAAACATTGCAGACTTAAGACAACAATAGAATGAACTAAAGAGCTTACGGATTGTTTTCTGCCATTTCTTCTCCGATGAAAGTTTGAGAGAAACTGCGACAAGAATGATTAAGGGCGAACGTTTTGGTTTGTGACAGTTTCTTCTCGGGAGAGAAAAAGAAGAGAGAGAGAAAACTGATGAAACGTTTGGAAATGACAACTGAAAAGAATATTTGCAAAGATATAGCCGACCTATCTCTAGCCAAGAAATGCAAGGTTAAAATGGTAAATCCTATTTCTGTAAGGGGTAATGATTAAGCCTAAAATTTTGCCCATTAGAGAATTTGGCTCATTAATAATGACTGGAATAACTTCTGATGCACAAGAAAGAATTAATACATCATAAAGCAAGAAGTGAGGAAAAGATAACATAGACAAAAGACTGAGAATTAAACACAAATCAAGAGAATACAAAATTGTTCAATCAAAATCTGAATCAGTTTCTAATTCTGTTTCGGATTCAATTACATGTTCACTAAAAGCTTCTCTTAATTCTCTAATCAAATTTGTAACCTCACAACACAAACAATCAATGTTAGTGGCACCATAGTTATAGTGTGGAGGCTCCCTAACTAAGTCTCTGCTATGCGGAGCTATGTAGTCACAATAGTAACGATGACCCTGTCCCAGAAAAGGGTTAGGCTCTTCTTCACTTTCGACGAAGACCCTGCTGATCTTCTCCTTAATCTTGTGGATGTGCTCTTCCTCTTTAAGGATTGATCCAAGCAAATACAATCCTTCATCAATCTCCTCAGGGCTTTCTGAACTCAGCAGAATGAACGCCTTGATAAAAATTGAAAGGTGATGGTCATCCTCTATTCCAGGCCTAAGGACTTCACAAGCGGCTTCTATGAGTCCTGTGTTGCGGAATGCCTTGAGAGCAGGTTCAAGTTTAAGCATGAAGTTTCCTGCATCTCTGCATCTTTCCATAATCTGCCTGTAGTGGCTATCATGCGTTGTTTCTGCAATGATTCGCTTCACTACATTTGCTCTCCTCCAGACCACAGGCGCCTTGCTTGCTCTAAAGAATTTCTTGCAAGTTGGGGCTATCCTGGCCACATCTTTCATCTCCTCCTTCCCTAATCTTGAAAAGATGTCTCCCAGAATTTCATCAGGGATATCTAAAATGGAGGTTCTAGCATTAGGGGCTGCTGCGGCCATTCTGTCTTCTGCTAAAGGTTATAGGATGATTGTTCTGATGCAGAGGTCTTTGAGAATAAGGAGGGAAAGAATCGAATAGATTTTATAGCAGAAAAATTGAGTTCTGCCATAACTACAGGCGGTTGAAACGACGTGTGATGGTTAGTGCAGAGGAAGAAGAAGAGTCTGAAAAGGGTATTTTTGTCTTGAGAAGTTTGAAAAATATATCCGTTTAGTATTCCCAAACTCTCGCTTTGTTAGTTGTCGTCGCGTGATTATATAAACTGTCTCTCGCTTTGTAAGTTACAAGGCGAGAGAGAAATATTCTCCAGAAAAATGGTCACGCTTCACGCTTCAACAAAGCGTAGACATAAAATTCTTAACATTTGTGAACAAAATAGGATAGAATTAATAAAGATGAAACAGATAAAATTTTTCATAATAATGAGAACTTGAACTTATCACCTTGCTTTGTAATTTTGACAAAGCGTGAATGAATGTAGTTCATCTTTAACCACGCTTTGTTAAATAGCAAAAGTGTGAGTTCAAAATTCATTTGTACTTTATTTCAAAACACTTAATACTCAAAACCTGGTTGAAGATTTCCTTCTTATCCCTCTTTAATCCATCAAAGCTTCGTTTCTCGAATTCCTGAAAATAATTAAAAATAAAAATTAGAGATAAAACAAAAATCAAAAGAAAAAGAGGAATACTACTCAGTTAACCTGGGTAGTATCCACCCCATATATATTTTTTTTATTTTTTTTTATTTTTTATTTTTTTAGAGAACAGAAAACTAGGGATTATCCAAATATTCAGTCTGGATGTTTAAATCTTGTTGACCAATATATTCTTTAAGTCTGTGCCCATTTACAGTCTTTTCTCCTTCACAGAGCATGATGGTGACTGCTCCATTGTCATGAATGGCTACAATGGGGAATGGGCCTGTCCATCTTGATCTGAGCTTACCTGGAAACAATTTCAAAGGAGAATTATAAAGTAAAACCAATTGACCAACATAAAATTCTTTATGTTTAATCTTCGAATCATGAATTTTCTTGGTTCGATCTTTATAAATCTTGCTGCTTTCATAGGCTTCCAGTCTTATTTCTTCCAATCTTGACAGATCAAATTTTCTCTTCTCTTGTCCCGATTGAGCATCCATGTTGAGCATCTTAATGGCCCAATATGCTCTATGCTATAATTCAACTGGAAGATGGCAAGCTTTACCAAAAACTAATCTATAAGGGGACATTCCTATAGGAGTCTTAAAAGCAGTCCTATATGCCCATAAAGCATCATCCAACTTCTTGGACCAGTCTTTTCTCGTGGTATTCACAGAAGCTTGCAAAATGTGCTTGATTTCTCTGTTGGATACCTCAACTTGACCACTTGTTTGAGGATGATAAGGTGATCCAACTTTATGATGTACTCCATACTGCTTAAGTAGCTTCTCAAAAAGCTTATTCACAAAGTGAGATCCCCCATCTGAAATTATGGCACGTGGAGCTCCAAACCTTGTGAAAATATTCTTTTGAAGAAACTTGGTCACTTGCTTAGTCTCATTATTGGGCAAGGCTACTGCTTCAACCCATTTCGAGACATAGTCCACTGCTACTAAAATATAATGATTGCCATATGAAGGGGGAAAAGGTCCCATAAAATCAATTCCCCAGACATCAAATATTTCTACTTCCAAGATTCCTTTTTGTGGCATCTCTTCCCTCATTGAAACATTTCCCAATCTTTGACACCTATCACACATCTTAATAAGTTTCTGACAATCCAAAAAGATAGTTGGCCAGAAGAAACCACAATCTAAAACTTTTCTTGCAGTTCTTGCTGGGCCATGATGACCTCCTAAAGGATTCTCATGGCATTTCCTAACAATTTGAAATCCTTCTTTTTCATGAACACAGCGCCTAATGACTTGATCTGAACAAAACTTAAATAAGAAAGGATCATCCCAGTAGTACTTCTGAATTTCTCTAAAGAATCTAGACTTCTGATGAGAGTCTTTGAACTTGGGAATAATTTTACAAGCCAAATAATTGGCAAAATCAGAAAACCAAGGACAGTCAAACTGATGTAGCTGCAAAGCATATAATTGCTCATCTGGGAATTTGTCATTCACAGCTTCTTCTTTTTCTGTTCGTTCCTCCAATCTTGAAAGATGATCTGCTACTCCATTATCTTTCCCTTTTCTATCTTTGATAACAATATCAAACTCTTGCAAAAGTAAAACCCATCTTATCAGCCTTGGCTTAGCTTCTTGCTTCGAGAAGAGATACCTTAGTGCAGAATGATCTGTGTAGACTATAGTTTGAGCTCCAATAAGATATTGTCTAAACTTATCAAAGGCAAAGACTACAGCATACATTTCCTTCTCTGTTGTGGTGTAGTTGATCTGTGTATCATTAAGAGTGTGGCTTGCATAATATATAACATGATGCTTGCCTTCTTTATGCTGTCCCAAAACTGCACATACAGCATTATCACTGGAATCACACATAAGTTCAAATGGTAAACTCCAATCAGGAGATTGAACTATAGGTGCAGTGATAAGCTTGTCCTTTAGAGTTTTAAAAGCATCTTAACAATCCTCATCAAAGCTGAATGGTATATCCTTATGGAGAAGGTTACATAGGGGTCTTGCTATTTTAGAAAAATCCTTAATGAACCTTCTGTAAAAACCAGCATGTCCAAGAAAACTCCTTACTGCCTTAAGTGTCTTAGGAGGTGGTAAATTTGCTATAACAGAAACTTTGGCTCTGTCAACTTCTATTCCTGCTCTGGATACTTTGTGTCCTAATACAATGCCTTCTTGAACCATGAAGTGACACTTCTCCCAATTAAGAACCAGGTTAGTGTCTTCACATCTCTGCAAAATTTTTGACAGATTATTTAAACAGTCCTCAAAATCATTGCCATAAACACTGAAATCATCCATGAATACTTCAATACATTTCTCAATAAAATCAGAAAAGATACTCATCATGCATCTTTGAAAAGTAGCAAGAGAATTACATAAACCAAAAAGCATTCTTCTGTAAGCAAATGTTCCATATGGACAAGTAAAAGTTGTTTTCTCATGATCTTCACTAGCAATTACTATTTGATTATAACCAGAATATCCATCCAAAAAGCTGTAAAATGGTTTACCTGAAAGTCTTTCTAACATTTGATCAATAAAGGGTATTGGAAAATGATCTTTTCTTGTGGCAGTGTTTAATTTTCTATAATCAATGCAAACTCTCCAACCAGTTATTGGTCTTGTAGCTACTTCCTCACCATGCTCATTAGTTACAATACAAATTCCTCCCTTTTTAGGTACAACTTGTATTGGACTTACCCACTTTCTATCAGAAATAGGATAGATTATACCTGCATCGAGTAGCTTGATTACCTCCTTTCTGATAACTTCTTGCATTGGTGGATTCAGCCTTCTCTGTGGTTGTCTGGATGGTTTATATTCATCTTCCATCAAAATCCTGTGCATACAAATATGAGGACTAATGCCTTTAATATCAGCTATAGTCCAAGCAATTGCTTGAATATGACTCTTAAGCATGCACACTAGAGCTTGTTCTTGTTTTTCATTCAATTTGGATGAAATTATTACCGGAAGCTTCTTTTTATCTGCCAAAAAGGCATACTTAAGATGTTCTGGTAATACTTTGAGTTCAAGCTCTGGTGGATTTTCTATAGAAGGAATCAGTTTACTACGAGTTTGTATTTCCAATTTTAAATTAGGTCCTTCTTAAAGGATCTGTTTTGTCAGTGTCATCCTCAAATTGCTCTGAAGATGTCACATCCTCACTTTCTGATCCTTCTTTGATTTCACCAGTCTCAGGATCAGCGAATCTAACCGCACACAAGTAAGAAAAAGTAGCATCTTCAGCATTTGTGAGTGGGGTGAGAATGTTCTCAGTTACATCAGTAGAAAAGAGATTAAAACTATCAAGAAAGTTTTCTACCCCTATATCACCAGAGTCAATTCCCCTTTTATTTACATTGGATTCGAAAGCATTAAAAAGATATGCTGCCATTTTCATCATGTCAAAAGTAACCTCCTGATCATCCACATGTAGCTTGACAATGCCGTTTTTAGCATCAATCATGGCTCCTGCAGTAACCAGGAATGGCCTCCCCAGTATGATGGGAATTCTAACGTCTTCATCAATGTCCAAGATAACAAAGTCAGCTGGAAAACATAGACCTCCGGTTCTCACTAGGACGTCCTCAATGATTCTCTCTGGTCCGGTGCTCGATTGGTCAGCAAAGAAAAGAGTCATGTTAACTAGTCTCATTCTTCCAAGATCCAATCTTTTGGCCATAGCGAGTGGCATAACATTGATGCTGCTGCCTAGATCACAGAGCCCTCGTCCAGCTTCTTTGTGATTGATGATCAGAGGCAAAGTGAAGCTTCCTGGATCTTCAAGCTTTGGAGGAATTCTTCGTTGTAAGACCATGCTGCAATTCTGGTTCATGATCACCATTTGTTGCTCTCCCGCGCTTCGTTTCCCTGAAATCAATTCTTTCAAAAACTTAGCGTAAGTGGGCATTTCAGCAATTAATTCAACCAAAGGGATTGATATTTCAATGGCCTTAATCTTTTCAAGAAATTTCTTAAATTTAATTTCTTGAAGATCATTTTTGAGTCTCCCAGGATATGGTACCCTGGGCATGTGTTCATCCAGTAGGTCCTTTTTGTTACCTGTAGAGTTAGGGATAATATTACCTCCCTCTTTTTCCTTTGGAAAAGAGTGTTCTGAGACATTCTTTTCCAGACCCTTATCTTCAAGAACTCCTCCTTCCTCATACTTATCATCTTCTTCCATAGTTTGGACATCTTTGAAATTCTTTTGCTGTAACAACTTTTCTCTTTTCTTTTCAAACTCAGGGTTAAGAACTTCTTTTCCTCCCCTTAGTGTAACTGCTTTACATTGTGGATTAGTTTCAGAAGAACTTGGTAATTTCCCCTTTTCCCTTTGCTGTAACAGCTTTGCCATTTCTGTAACTGAACTCTCAATACATTTTATTGAAGCCTGCAGCTGATTATTTGTCTCAGTTTGCTTAGCAATAAATTCCTTCAAAGAATTCTCAACTTTTACAGCATAGGCATTATCCTGAACAGCAGGAAAAACTACTGGTGGATTTGGTTGAGGTTGGAAGTTTGCAGGCATTGGTACAAAAGGTACAAATGGTCTGCTTTGCTGATTAATTTGTTGAGGGGGTCTCTGTGGATAAAACTGTTGTGGACGAAATTGCTGCAGGTTCTGTTGAGGAGGATTCAGAAGATGAGCATTCTGTACATTTTGAGTGTTACTATAGCTCAAGTTTGGATGTTTGTTTTGAAATCCAGTGTAATTACAGCTTTCATCTTGCTTAGGTGCCTCTTGAAGCTGTGGACATTGATCATTATGATGGGGTCCAGAACAAATTCCACATTGATAAACTTGTTCCATGGTAGTGGGTTGAAGAATCGCCATTGGTTGTTGTTGTTGCTGCATTTGTTGATTTGCCTTCTGAGCTAACTGTAAATCTGAAATCTGCTTAGTGAGTGCTGCAAATTTCTCCTCATTTTTATCTGTATGAATGACAAGACTCTTTCTTGTAGGTGATTGAGGATCATCATCTTGGAGGACTGCTCTGCTGGCAGTCATGGTATCTATGGTTGACCAAGCCTTATCAATTGGCATTTGAAGTATTTGTTCCCCACCAGTGGCGTTGATCATCATCTGCCATGTGGAAGAAAGGCCTGTAAAGAAAATTTTCAGGAGTCTTCTTTCTGTGATTCCATGCTGCGGGCATCTTTTCAACATATCAAAGAATCTATCCCTAGCATCCTTCAATGATTCTCCTTTTCTCATCTTGAAACCAGAGATTTTGTCTACCCATTCATCTACTTTGCTTTCTGGAAAGTACTTGAGCAAGAAATTCTTAAATATCTCTGGCCAGGTAGCCTTCTGTTGAGCATTCAATGAGTCATACCATTCTTTTGCAGATCCATCCAAAGAAAATGGAAACATTGCCAATTGAATGTCCTCCCTTGAAGCTCTCCCTTTCTTGACTGTCTTACTCAATTCAACAAATTTCTTCAGATGCAAATGTGGATCCTCAGCACTTAAACCATAGAAAGCTCTGGAGGATGCCAAGTTTAATATACCAGGTGGTATATCAACTTCTTCATCCGTTCCTGCCAAATATTGATCAACATTAGGTTGCCAAGGTTGATATTGCTCTTCTTGAGGATTTGGAGCAGGATTAACAAAGTTAGGAGGAAAATAATGCTGATGAACGAATTGTGGCGCTGCATCCCTTTGAACATGTCCTCTTGGTCGTATATTATTTTGATTCCCAGGCTGTCCGTTTGGTAGGTTTCCAGGTCCGTCATTTTGCCCATTGTTAGCCATCTCAGTTATTGCTGAAAGTGTTCCTTCCACAAGTTCTTTCTGCCTTCTTCTTGCGTTCGTTCTGATCAGCCTTGTTGTTCTCTCAAGTTCACAATTAAAAGGTAGCAAAGGTTGTCTTGAGGATCTGGTTATTCTTTCGGTCATAAACTGTTGAGATTTCTGATATAGACAAAATGAAAGAATCAGAAGAATTAAAGAGTAAATAGATAATAATTACAAATGAACCAAAGAATAAATGTAGTTCTAAAATTCATAACGCTACACCCTCCACGGCAACGGCGCCATGAAGCTTTGAGGTAAATCCTGCTACAATACTCCCGACAGTCTTTAAACTATAATCCTATAGGACTGTTAAAGAGCTTGCCTAATTTTCCTACCGAAAGCGCACGGTATCAAGCTGCATTATTTATTTTTATTGTCGGGATTGTTCATTAGAGAGTTACACGATAGAAGCGTTTTGATAGTATTACAAATCTTAGAACTCAACATTCTTCTAAGTTCATGAATGATATATGATGTTGTAGAAATCAACTAATGCTGTAAAAATAAAAAGTAAATTGCATAAAAGCTGTAAAGAATCTAGTACCAAACTATTACTGAAGTGTATGCATGTAGATGGAATTATGATTCATGAGTTAAAGATAATATGGACTAAGACAAACAAATGAAATAGGAATATGATGAGATTATCATGCTTCAACGATTTAAAACAAGATGAAAGCTCATTGAGATAAGCAATTCCTCTATGCAGTTAATCAAATCTTCATGTCTTAAATCACTTCCCAAGACCGGTACTTGTGATTCAATGTCATGACATTCCTAGCACTGAAATCATGGGATACTATTATCATAGAATGATCAGTCAGACTCATTTCTATGGCAAAAGCTTTTGTAACTGTCACTTAATCTGTCTCTTTCGGATTCAGATTAGACCTTTGAAAAACTCAAGGTCACGCCTAAATCATCTTATATTCATCTGAACTTGAAGTTATTCTCTTTATTACTCTGAGATAAATTGGAAATCACATGACTCTGTATTGGATGTCCTCTATAAGAAATGAAAAGCAAGTATTTAAATCTATCATCCAATGGTTTCATAAGACTCAACTCCTCAGAGTAATTCCTTCAAGTAGTTGTAAGAAGTAATGGTCTTGTAAGTATATCAAGATGAGATTGATATTCAAGATCCTTGACTTATCCAGACCACTCAGACTTATATAGATGCTTTAGCATGAGAAATCTCTGTAAACAACTCCAAATACCCATGACTTGACTCAGGATTAGTAAGACTTAAAAAAAAATAATCTCCTTCCCATAGCTTATAGTGCACACCATAAAGCTATGAACCCTATAAATTAATCTTCTTAGAATTCTCACTAATTAATAGGACAAAAGATGGTTTTTGAAACATCTTTCCCTTTTAAACGACAGGTACTAAATGCCCAACTAAAGAACAAGTTTGTTCTTCATAACCCTGAGTAAATGATGATTGAGAAAACTTATATCATCATCTTTCTCAATGTGCTAATGAAAATAATAACATGGATTCAAAATATGAATTATGAACTATATTTGAGAAGTAGGATTACTCATCATACACAGGGAAATATCCCAAAATACCATAGGTAAAAGTAGTATTATATGTATGAAGAAACGGTGAGGGTTCTGAGTCCTCTTAATCAAAATGCTAGGATGCTCCAAAAATATAGGTTGGAGCTAGACAGAATTAGGAAAATGCTTTCCTATAAAAAAGACTTGCGAAACAATTCTGCAAAATAAATGTCCAAGATAGCTCGCAGTAACTATCTTGGGTTTCAAACTATGAACATTCTCATTTTCCGCACTCATTTTCCGCGCGCTATATTTGTACAGCGTGGAGGGAGCTATTATTCAAAGAATGTTCCCCAGATTTAACTAATACAAGGAACAGAATGCCTTGCAGTAATATCTGTGAAGAATGCGGCGAGGATATTCAATTCCTATTTATAGAATAGGGGTTATATACTTATGTTGAATATTTAGTTGGCTTCCCAAAAGTGGGAACCAATTCCCCCGCTATATCAGATTTATTCCCTCGCTTTGTCAAAGGAACAAAGCGAGAATACTGAGATAACTTGTTATTGATTGAAGTGTGAGAAATGTTCTCGAATCATTCTAATAAGAATGTGGCGAGGATAATTCTCTATATGAAAGTAGATTATAAAATATTGTAACTTTTCCTTACTTTATCCCCTTGAGGATGCAGCAAGGAAAAATATCTGAACCTCTTGAAAGGTTTAGTATTTGTATTGTATTGTTCTCAAAGATTATCATGCTATGATCAAACTGCATGGGTCTTTTAGAACTTCAATTAACATCAAACACTGAACTTTACCAGTTGCATTATAATCAAAGTATATCAACAGCTGACTTATTTCTGGATTCATCAATCCTGCTAAGAACAAAACCTAACTCGATCATAACATTCGAATTTCTCAGAATCTAATGGTTAATCGATCATAGATCCAGAAAAGTATTTCCAGCACAATTCTGCAGATTGACTAACATTTCCATTTTGTTATCAAATTCTGAACATTAAAGTTGAGGTCTATCCTATTCCAAACAGAATCGAAGAAATATAACTTCCAACTGTAATCATTTAATATTGCGTTTCTAAAAATAAAAACAAGAGATTCAAGAACAAATCTATATATCATGATTTGCATAAAAATAAAAACAAGTACACCTGGACGTCTGATTCAAATCAAAATATTGCGAAATAGGGCGGAGAAGTCGGAATTCTAAACAGCGATCGTCATGCTGGATGAACATAAGCATTCCGATGGCAAATCTTCCTTTCCAGAGTACTATAAAACTAATCTACTCACTAATTGAAGAAATCTAAATACAATCAAAATACAATCTGAAGAACGTGAAATTATTTGCAGAAAAGTAACCCTAACTACCTACCTAAGAAAACTCTAAACTGAACGGGAGAGTAAAATTGAGTTAAACTCTGCGTCCTTCCAGTCTCTTTGAGCTGATCTCCCAGAGCTCTTATTTATAGATGTGCGCGAATAACTTCCCTCCCCCTGGAAAATAACCGCTCGCGTCAGAGTAGCTCTCCTCACGCCTTGTCCCGATTCCTTCAAAGCGTGAGTTAAACTGAAATTGTTTTTCTCATCAAGGCGAGGCAATCTTGCTCTTTCTTCAAATAACTTTCTTTCGCCTTGACTCTTACAACTTCCTGGGTCTGCATGATTTTCTCCCACGCGATGTTAATTTGAGTTATCGCGTGGCCTTCAACTGTATGTCTTCACTCGATCTTTGTACAGATTCCGTCTTAAGGTTCTCGCTTCCTTTCCATTCTTCCCTCGCGACGTCTACCGCGAGCTTGCACTTGCATCCTGTTTGATAACAAAGCAAGGATTATTTGCGAATAAAACATAGCGAGAAATTCTTATGGAAAAATCTACAACTTCCGAGCTATTTCTATGCATTTCCCAAGCATTCCTTTAATCAACATTTTCATTACTTCTCCATTTTACATCAACAACCTAGGAAAAATGTGATCAAACATTGTTCTTAAAGACACGAAATTGGACAAAAATGACAGTCACGAGTGACTGTCATCAAAGCCCCATTGGAATAACATTCCAAATATATTGCCCTTGTAGGGTGGAGAATGCTGTGAGTTTCTTCGACTCATTTCTCCATCTTAATATGATAGAAACCAGATTTGCAATCAAATTTAGAAAACACTTTAGCACCTTTCATGCAATTAATTAAGTGTTCTCCACTCGGAATGTAATAACCATCCAATTGTATTATTTTATTAATACCTTATAATTTATTACCAACCTAGGTTTACTTCTTTTTATTACACCGTCATTTTTTACCAAGAATCCAGGGGCTACTATAAGCTGAGACTCCAGGTTCTATGAGTTTAAGATCGATATGCTCTTTGATAATTTGTTGCATATCTTTCTTATCCTGCATATTCGTTAAGATGGTTCGTATCGAACATACTCATATTTATATTGTTCTTTTACCTGTAGAGTTGCTTCGATCTTGTTTTTTTTCTTCACACCATGCCAGAGGATCCTCGTTAAAGTTTCTCTGGATAAGCTTATTGACATTTTTGAGGGACAACTTAGTTTCCCCATCAATGTCTAATGAAGTTATTTTTAATGACTTCATTTCCTGCATTGCTTCTTTGAGGTTTATAATTTTCTCAATAGATGCTTCATCAATGTAACACCCCGGATTTGATAACCCAGGCCGAGGTGTCACCGCCGCATTCCCCTAGCAAGACACGGCTTCCCGAGCTCGCTAAGGAAACGCAAGGCTTGTGGGTATGTAAAAGATTTAAAACATTTCAAGATATAGTCCGGAAATTTATAATACTTAGTACGATAGTCGAAATTATCACGTTCGGAAAATAAATAAAGTAAGTGCAGCGGAAAGTAAAATCACGGCCAACATGGCCAAATCCTCGGGTTTAACAGACCCGGCAAAAACAGTACGATGCAGAAATTTAAAATGTTCATAAATATTCCCCCCCAAGTGCATGCGTATGCGTCACTCGACATACTCTGTAAAAGAAAAATGACAACGGTTGTCAGTATAAAAATATACTGAGTAAGTTAATCCCTAACTAACAAATAAAAGGGGTTACAAGTGTTTAAACTAAAGATTTCGCTTATCGTACGAGAATTTAAAAAGTACATGATTGATTTGCAGCGGAAAAACATGATTAAAGAACTTAATTTTAAAAGCGGGATGTAAAGCATAATTTAAGATGCATAAATTTTAAATACATAAATAAAGACAGGATAAATACGATTAAGCGTAATGAAACACTCACACGAGTCTTTTACTTTTCATCCCGTAAACTAAGAAGAGGACACCATACCGGGAGATCACTAACGAGGCAATCTCAACATAGGACCACTAACGAGGCAGTCCAAACAATGGGAGACCACTAACGAGGCAGTCTCAAAGATAGTAGGACCACTAACGAGGCGATCCAAAAAGATAGTAGGACCACTAACGAGGCGATCCAAAAAGATAGTAGGACCACTAACGAGGCGATCCACAAATACAGCGCGCGAGATCACTAACGAGGCAATCTCAGATAGTAAGGAGACCACTAACGAGGCAGTCTCAAAGATAATGATAGTATGAAGATCGGCTCAGCCTAGTGAACGGGATTTTTCGAAAGTTCGTATTTCAAAGTTATCAAAGGATCGATATCGCGTTTTCATAGTTCGAGTTTTTCTCAAGTTCGAAAAATCCTATTCGAGGCAGTTCACGCCTTTCTTAATTTAAAATTCGTTTTTCCTCCAAAAATTCTGAAACTTGGCCAGTAACTCAAAAACACACACACGAACAACTTTCATGTTTTAAGTTTTTGGAAATAAGGTTCCGAAGTGAGTTAAAATTTGAGTTTATCGCAAAGAATAATTTACGTCTTAAAAACTGTTGTCGTCACAGGTTCGTGTAACGCCGATTAAAAATTCATTTCAAAACCAATCGATGTGAAATTTTTACAGTAACTACACGACACATTAAGGAACAACTTTCATGTTTTAAGTTTTTGGAAATAATGAATTCTTGGTACTCAAAAATCGTGTGCAACTCACTGCATACTCATGGCCCTTAAAACGAATTCAAAACAGTTTCAAAAACTTGGCCGTTTGACATATCAAATGAACACCAAAATTCGTGAAATTTTATAGGCATAATCTAGACACAATTATCTACAACTTTTGTTTAGAAATGCAAAGTTAAATCATTCGAAAAATGGGTGAAAAACATGCATCAAGTTGAATGAAGGAATCTGTCACAGATTTGAAACGTTCGGTTTGAAACAGGAAGTTCATGGCGAAAATTGGGGTAGCAAAACTTAATGTCAATGGCTGAAATTTGGACACAAGATAGATAAAGGTGTTAGGAACAACTTTTATGTTGAAAAGTTTTCGGTTTGAATTCCCGAAGGTCGAGTTTTTGGCGAGTCTTTAAAATTGGACGAAAATAGGGTTTTTGAAAACCGATTTTTGTTACAAGCCTACATCTCGAGATTTAAACAACAAACAACCGCAAAAATTTGTGAGTAAGGTGTTAACTTACTTAGAATGATGTTAGGGTCGCTGGATTGGGTTTCCGGATGTCCTAGGGTCACGACGAACGGCCAACTTCTCCGATCGCTTTTTGTTCGTTTTCCGACGTGAAATCGTAGTAAGGAAATAATGTTAGAATTCGAGTTTCAGAGATCTATGGACGAATTGAAACATTGCACAATGGCCTACCAAGAGTCTAGAGGGCAGGGCTTGGTTCCTTTTGCCTCGTCGTCGCCGGAATACTCGCCGGAAAGTGGATTCGGAGGGATTTTGGACTTGGAGAGAAAATTGAGGGTGGAGGCTGGTATGTTTCTGAAAACTTAGGGTTTGGGACGCCCTATTACCGTCCTATAGCCTTCCCTAAGGCTGGGATTCGGTTGCCATGGTTAGGGGTATGGTTTTTGGCAAGAAAATCACCATGGAAGGAAAGTTTACACTTTCAGCACCTCTAGCGCGCTGGTGGCGCGCACCTAAGCTTTTGTCCGCGCGGAGCACGCGTGCCAGGCCTGGCGTCGCGACGCCCTTGGCCGCGCGGTGGCCGCGCGGCGGCGCGCGGACAGCGCGGGCCGGCCGGACCGGCCGGTTCGGCTCCGCGTGTTCCGTCGGGTCTTCCCTCGCTTTCCCCTATCGGTTTTCTACGTGTTAGCTCGATTCTCTGGGGCGTCTTCGTTGCGGAATCTTCTCCTTAATCTTGTTACGAGTCCGGCTTATCGCTCGCAACATTTCCGGGTCCTACTTAGCCTAGTCTAAATTGGTTTCAACATCCCCTATCGTCCTTGTGGTCTAATTCGTGATGTATTTTGTGATTTATTTCGTGACTGAACTTAGAAATTAGTTCTAAGCTGCCTACGTACCCTGTGAAGGGATCAAGTCATGACGTAGTTCAAAACAATTTGAATTTGTTTTTCCTCGGGTGTTACAATCAAACCCTTGTTGTCTAAATGACAACAAAGTCTTACCAAACTTTTTTATACTGCATTTTTGGATGGGTTAGTTTGGCATCATTATCACACGTTTGCTGCGAAATAATATAGGCATTAACCTGTTGAATGCCTTTTCTCTGCGCAACACCTGTATCTCATTTCCAAAACTTGTGGTGAATATTAACAAATTTCTTTTGTTATCTTGAACATATTTTGTAAAGAATTTTATGAAGAAATTACCTAACAAAATATATGTTCCTGTATCATGAAAATAAATAGGAGGTGTTTTTAACTTGTACCAAGGCGTACCAAATGCTCCTCCTATCATGATATTGGCTTGTCGAATAACTTTATTTAGTACTAACATTTCTGGGAAAACTCCTGGTTTTTTCGTGCAAATACCTGATCCTGAATCAATATAAGCTGCAAAATATTCTGACTTATATTGTTCATATATTATACCTACTGAGATATAAATGGAAAATGGACTTTCATTTAATTCTGATTGTATGACCTTTCAGATTAAATTCTATTTCATTATCCTTCCTTACCCATGGTTTATGACTTTCGAGAAAATTTAATCCCAAAATTATAACCCCATTGTCTTTTCCGGCGGTGCCTAAGACTCTGATTTTGTGTCCTACTATTTCAATTGTTCCTTCATAGGTTCCAATTGATGGTTGTTGCAAGAAGTATAAGATATCACATGGAAACCGATTAATTTTTTCAGTGATATTAAATATAACTTGTATTTCTTTCCATCATT
>JAOANR010000001.1:40371307-40563839 GCA_030278955.1 Hygrophila difformis | reverse complement strand
AGGTGTTCTCAAACTCTTCATCTTCTGGAATAGGATTCAATGCAGGAGATGGAGTTACAGTCTTTGTCCTTTTTGTTGCGGTTCTTGACTGATATGATCTTGATTTTGAAGGAAGATTGACCCTTTTTGTCTTAGGAGATGGCACCTTTGATCCTGATCCTTCGGAAGTTTGTTCCTCTAAATCTGGCATTTGGTAAATCAACTCTCCCCTTAAAGTGTCTTCTGGTAATGGAATAGGAGGATCTATCTTTATGATCTCTGGTAAAAATGGTGTGATTGAAACTCCTTGTTTCTCACAAAGTCTTCTGATTAAATTCGGATAAGCCAATGCTGCATCTTCTCCAACTCTTGACTTAATAACATTGAGAACATGGTGTGCAGCACTGCATTTCCTTCCTGACCATAACAATGCAAATCCCTCGAAAGTTTCAGCTGAGGGTCCTTGAAAATTTGTGGTAGGTCTGAGCTTTGAATAGTAGAAATCAAGTGTAGGCAGGTACTCAGGCTTCAAATTCTTCAATGGAATCTTATTCTGCTCAGTTCCTCTGTGTGTTGAACAAAATCCCAGTGCCATTTTTCTAGCATTAACAAGTTTATTTCCTTGAGTTTTCTTCCTCAATAGGACCTCGGATTTGACTTCTGGCTGTTCTAACAAAGGTGCCTGTATCAGATCATTTAGAGTTTCTACAGTGACTTGCACTGTTTTCCCTCTAATCCATGTTGTTTCTGCCTCAACATCAAAGTTAGCACAGAACTCCCTGGTCAGTTCCACATAACCACATTTGTTATTGTGTCTCATGAAAATGTCCCATTCATTGATCCTCCTCCAGTAGCTGATACACTTATGATCCAGCCACTTAGGATGAAATCCTTTGTCCGGAACAATCATTTTGGACATCCCCAAGTAATTCTCCAATGCCTCCTTTCTTCCATTAAACTTAACCTTGATTTCTTCTTCTGTAAATTCAGTCCTCTTTTCAATGCTATCAGGGATTGACAACCTCACCTTTGGACTATTCTTTCCCCAATAACTCGAAGGTAGCAATTTTGGGACATCTTTTCCGGGGGATGATCCTTCAGATGTATCTGATTCATTTCCCTCGGATTCTTGTGCTTCTTCTTGCTCATCCCCAACATTCTCATTTTCTTGTTCTTCTGTTTGGCCTCCTTCTTGAGCAGGTTCCACGTTTTCTTCATGAACTTGTTCTGAGTTTTGCTCATGGTCAGGCTCTGGATGTTCTTCTTGAACTCTATCAGTGTCATCATGTTGTGAGTTGCCTATACCTGAATCATAAATCAATTACGTGCTGGTATCTACCTTCTCAGTAACTTCAAGGCTATGCTGATTTAAGATCTCTGTGGGATCTTCCTATACAGGTTCGTTTAGTAGAAGAGGAATAGCAGTAGATTCTGAATCTAGAAGTCCTTTGACTCCAAAATATTCTTCTACTTTCTTCTTCTGTTCTGCGGCCCATTCAGGATCATTCATCCTTGCAATTGCTCTCTGAACTACTTCATCCCTGACTTGAGGTGGAAGGAGCCATTGATTCATTTGATTTTCAGCATTCGTCTGTGTTCTGAGATATTGACTGACAGTGTCTTCCATAAAATATTTTCTCTGCTGAGCTTCTTGAGTTTCATTTCTCTGCACTTCTTCTTCATAAGCTTGAATTGCTAATGGAGATGGTTCCATTACTTGGTCAGAATTTATTTCTTGTTGGATTTCCTCTAATTCTGACTCAAGTTTAGCTGCATATTCACTTGCTTGTTCTGCTGAGGTGCGTGCATTCCCTCCTTCTCTAGCCAATTTTCTGAACTTTTTAATCAGTCCTTCCAGAGAGTAAGTCATGTTCCCGAAATGTGTCTGCCACTGATTTCTCAATTTGATTCACAAATTCTTGCTCATCTGCAACTTGTTCTGGTGGTACATCTTGTTCAGTTTCTTTTCCAGAAAATTCTTGTAAATCAATCTGACTTTGAATAAGATCCCTTTTAACCTGAGCTTGTTGATCTTCATCTTGCCCTTCTCTATCATCTTTTTCAGCAATCTGAACCAGTTGGAGATCAGTGCTTGGTCTAGTTGATCCTTGTTCATCAGGTTGATGTTCTTCAAAACATGCTCTCCAGCCCTCTGGGTCTATATCCCCCACTTCCAAATTAGTGTAAGGAGTGAGCTCCAACCTCTCTGTGTAGGGAACTATCCCTAGAGTTGGTTCGACTTTTTCTTCTTCAGAGCTAGTGTCAGGTACCACATACTTAGGCTTTCTAGCCTTCATCTTTATCCTGAACTTCTTAACTGGCTTTTCAGGTTCTTTTTCTTGTTGCTTTTCTTTCTCAGGAATGATTCCCAATTGTTCTACATTCTCAAGAGAAGACCCTTGCTGCTTGAATTCTTCAGGGTTGGTCTCCTTCTGCTCAGAAGGTAACTTTCCTCTCCTTTTGTAGGTAACAACTTCTTTCTTTTCTTGAGCTGATTGTAGAATCTCAACATCTTCATCCATCAAGTCTTTTGTCAAATCCAGAATTTCTTTGGTTGCTAGCTCATCTTCATTTTTCCTCTTCTTTGAAATTCGGCTAGCTTTCTCAGACCTGCTTGTCTCCACCTTCCTCCCAGTCCTTTTCTTAGCTATTGGTACTTCATCTGAAGTGCTCGAACTGAGATTGTGTGACTTTCTCTTTTTGGTGGATACTTTCTTTTTACCTTTCTTGTCTTGAGTTCTCATGAGTTCCTCCCATTCACGATCTGCCTTTCGTTTGTTTGCATAATAGCAATCCATACTCTCTTGCAGAATCGGATGGATTTCATCATTTTCCTCATTCTTTTCTCCCACAATAGTTGTAACCTCATCAACTACTCTCATCTTCTCAATTCTTTGCTCATCATCTGTACTGTCTTCATCTGAATCGTGCTTCTTAATATAGAAATTCTTGCCCAATCCCTTCAGCATGATATTCATTCCCTTTCTATTCAGATACTTCTCATTCCATGCATCCCAATCATCAATAATTACCTGCTGAATTCTTCCTTGTGTTTGATCAGTGTAAGGTCTGTGCTCCTTGTATGCATTTTCCCTGCACATAGCATCATACTTGACATACTTCTCGATGAATTCTTTCTTCCTCTCCTGGACATATCCATGAACTTCCTGTTGGAGAGTTGGAGGTAATCTCTTCATGATCTTATTGGGTCTATCTGTAATGAGTAGATCTGCCGAATCCACAGCAGCCGAATCCACCACAACTGGTTGACAGGGAGTTAATTGCTGAGATAATTCGTACTCAGTTTGGAAATATCATCGGCCAGGAGAACAGACCGATGTATAGGAAGCCTTATCCGGAATACATTGAGGAGCAGTATCCTCTGCCTAGAGGAGTAAAGGTTCCAGATTTTAATACTTTCTCTGGAGAAGTCGGCCGCTCTACGATCGAACATATTGGCCGATTTACAGCTCAATGCACAAGAATTGCACAAAACGATTTTCATAAGTTGATATTGTTCAGCTTATCGTTAACTGGTCCAGCATTTGAGTGGTGCATTAATTTACCAGCGGGATCGGTAAACACTTGGGCTGAAATGGAGCGGTTATTCCATGACCGATTCTATAATACCAGTCCTGAAGTATCGTTGGTCGATCTAACATCAACCAAGCAGAAGGCGACCGAATCAGTTACTGAGTTTATTGAAAGATTTTATGCAGTGAAGGCTCAAATGAAGACAATGCTGCCGGAGCATGAATATATTCAAATCCTGAAGCAGAATTTAAGTTTGCCATCAAGGATAGATTGATGGTTACAAGACCAAGGACTGTGGCCGAATTAATGGCCGGAGCCATCAGGATGGAGACTTATTTGGCAGAACAAGCGGCTTTCAAATCAAGCCGAAGTCAAAGTGGAAGATCGCAACCTATCCAGTAGGCTGCTTCATTTGCAGAGTCTCTGGATAGATGCAACACGGACGATATTCCTGCCTTAGCCGAAGTTGCAAGGGCTGAATCAGTCATTAAGAGGCCTATGACTTGTCCAGCACTTCGGCCAGTCAGAGGCAAAGAGAAAGAAGGAGAGGTCAGGGATGAATCACAGAATTTTATTCTTTCGACCTATCTCAAATGGACGAAATATTCGACTATTGCCAGAAGAACGGATTGTTGGAATTTAAAGGAAATCACCCACAGCCTACCAAAGATCAATTGGAAGCCGAATGGTGTAGATTCCATGGATCGGCTACTCATTCTACGGCGGTCTGTGGACATTTTAGGAAGCTAATCCAAAAGCATGTCGATGATGGGAAATTGAAGTTCCCGGACAGGCTTATGGCAATCGATAAGAATCCGTTCCCTGTCGCAAACATTGTGATGGTGCATCCCGATCAAAACAGGTCTGTACATGATCGATTGGGGGAGCAACCATCGACTAGCAAAAGTTCTGTCCACGATCGTCTAGGAGATCGGCCATTGGCTCATAAGACAGGAGTGTGGAAACGGTTAGGATCTCCGAAGGGGAAGGAGAAGGTTGCGGATGTTTTTGACCGATTAGGGAATTATGAAGTAAAGGAATGGATCAAGCAATCGGACAAACATCAGAAGGTCGAAGTTAGGGATGAGAATGAGAAACCAACATTGAAAATCATAACTAACGGTTGGGACTCAGAGATGAAGTTGACAGCCGATAAGCAGAACGGAAAGACTGTGATTCAGATCACAGTTCCTGAAGATGCTGTCAGTCCCGAAATGAAGAAACTCAGAAGGCCACCAGCAAATACTCAGGTAGGCCAATGGGTTCAGAATTCCCCAGAAAAAAGGCATTTCGGCCAATGCCGATTTGAGAATTCAGCTTGGAGGGCAGAAGAGAAAAAGGTTCCAAAAGGAAAGGGATCATATCGTACTTTCAAACGAAAGATGCAACGGCTTAAAGCAGCTGGTGCCTTTGAGCAAGAGGAGTACGAAATGATGCATATGGAAGAGGACTTTCCAGACGATTGCTCGTCCTCTGCAGGAAGGATCCTAAACAAAGTATTTTTGGCTCGTTTGAAATCAGCCGAAGGGAAAGAAGAAAGGAAGCCGAAAGAAGGGCAGGATCGGCTGAAAAATAAAACTGAATTTCGGCCGAAAATAATGCAGTCGAAAGCCGATAATGAACAGCCGAAAGTAAAGGAAGAGTGGAAGCCTAGACCAGTCCGAACTAGGGAGTGGAAGCCGAAAACGAATATCGTCCTGAATGGTGATACACTTTCAATCGGGCAGTTCAAGTTTGATTTTGGGTCTAGCGCGAACATGGTAGGAATGACCACAACAACTGAGGAGGAGTATTGGTCTGATTCTGAACCAGCTGTGGTCTTTTGTCAGAAGGAGGGAGAATATTTCGGCGATGAAGAACCCATTGTGGATTTCTGTTTCGCCATACTTGAAGCATTTCGGCCTGAGGCCGAAACTGAGAAAGTGATCGAAGAAGGTTATGAGGCATTTCTTCCTGACGCTCAACCAAGCACGATTTTGCCTCCGACTGCAAAGATGTCTCAGCATATGAGACCTTTGTATGTTAAAGGTTGGGTTAATGGGAGACCCCTCAGAAGAATGTTTATTGACGGAGGAGCAACTGTCAATATCATGCCATTGTCTACATTGATGAAGATAGGCCGTTCAAAGGAAGACATACTCCCTACAAGGATGAAAGTATTGAGTTTTGTGGGAGCCCAAACAGCGGCCGAAGGATGTATTTTAGTGGATGTAACGGTCGGAACAATTTCGATTCCGACCATGTTCTTTGTTGTAGATGCAGAAGTCCCGTATGCAGCCCTTTTAGGCCGATGTTGGATACATACGTCCCGATGTTTGCCATCAACACTGCACCAGAAAGTGTGGTTTTGGAAAAAGGATGGCACAATTGAAGAAGTGGATAGAGATCAACCTCCGTTTCCAGTCAGCTCAGCCGGCCAAATTGATGCGGTACTGTACGAAGAGTCCATACAACCATTCCTAACAGTGGTAGGGGAACGCTACCCGCAGGTTGTTGAGTGCGATTGGACGGATTTGGGGTTTGAAGTCAGATATCAGGCCGATGAACGACCGGTTGATGAAGAAAGTAAATGATGGATGCACAACCGAAACAAGCGATTGAGTTCGAATCGGCCGAACTTGGAGCTTCAGACGATAAAGCAGGATGGAGCGAACTCATGGATGCTATTCCAAAACGAACACCAGATTTCAAAGCTCAAGATCCCTTGAAAATGGTCAATGTTGGTACAGATGAGCACCCAATGGAGATCCCATTGAGTGCAAATTTAGACCAGCAGATGACAAGCCGATTCAAGGAGGTGTTAATCGAGTTCAAGGATTGTTTCGCATGGGACTATACAGAAATGACAGGATTGGAGCGATCGATTGTGAAGCATTGATTACCAATCAAAGAAGGGTTTAGGCCGCATAAACAGCCGGCCAGGAGGGCAGCGCCCGAAATAGTCCCAAGAATAAAAGAAGAAATAGAAAAGTTGTTAGCGGCCGGATTTGTAAGGCCAGCTAAATATGTAGAGTGGTTATCGAATATTGTTCCTGTAATAAAGAAGAATGGAAAATTAAGAGTTTGTATTGATTTCAGAAATCTTAATATAGCCACTCCTAAAGATGAGTATATGATTCCTATTGTTGATTTGTTGATTGATTCGGCCGCAAAACAGGGGATGTTATCATTTATGGATGGATATTCAGGATACAACCAAATCTTTATGGCCGAAGAAGATGTCCATAAAACTGCAATTCGGTGCCCTGGAGCTATAGGAATATATGAATGGGTAGTAATGCCACTCGGGTTGAAGAATGCAGGAGCTACTTATCAAAGGGCCATGAATTATGTCTTTCATGATCTAATAGGAGAATGTGTTGAAGTCTACATCGACGATGTCATGGTCAGATCCAGAGATATGGAGAGCCACTTGGACGATTTGCGAAGGGTATTCACAAGGATGAGACTACATGGAGTCAAAATGAATCCAGCCAAGTGCGCCTTTGGAGTGCAACCAGGGAATTTTCTTGGGTTCTTGGTACACGATAAAGGCATATAAGTTGATGCGAATAAGACCAGAGCGATCCAAGAAGCCAGGCCTCCACATGATAAGAAGAGTCTGCAAAAGTTCCTTGGGAAGATCGGTTTCTTGAGACGATTCCTGGCAAATGCGGCTGGGAAGTTGAAACCACTAACCAATTTATTAAGGTTGAAAAAAGAGGAAGAATTCAAATGGGGAGTCGATCAACAAAGGGCCTTTGAGCAATTGAAACAAGCTTTGATAAATCCACCAGTGTTGGTCCCTCCAATTTTAGGCCGACCGCTGAAATTATACATAACAGCGGCCGAAGAGTCTATCGGAGCGTTGTTGGCTCAGGAAGACGACGAAGGGAGAGATCGGACGATTTACTATCTAAGCCGAATCCTTAGGAACGCCGAATTAAGGTACTCGCCGATTCATAAATTGTGTTTAAGTCTCTATCATGCATGCCAGAAGTTAGAACACTATATTCAACCACGGCAAGTGATAGTGGTAGCTTCGGTTAACATAGTAAAAATTATGATGAACGATCCAATCAGTAGCCGAAGAATGGCCAAGTGGGCCATGAAGTTAAATGCGTACGACTTGAAATATCAGCCACTCAGGGCTATGAAAAGTCAAGTTGTAGCCGATTTTTTGGCCGATCATGCGATGCTCCCAATATCCGACGATATCGGGGATCAAGTTCGGCCGAAAGAAATAAACGAAGTAGGGATTGTATATCTACAGCCATGGATAATGATGTTCGATGGATCAAAAGCCGCTTCAGGAGTTGGGGCAGGGTTTACTCTACATACACCGGAGGGCAAGATATACAAGTACTTCGTGCAGCTACCGAATTCCTATACGAATAACCAAGATGAATACAAGGCATTGATTTCGGGATTACGACGGTTAGTAGAAGAAGGAGTAAGAGGGTGTTTGGATTGGCTTCTACCAAGGTGCTTTTGGCTTTTGCTTCTGCCAAAAGCACTTTTGGGGAAAAAGAAACGTTTGGTTTGGCTTTTTTAAAAAAGCAGAAGCACCTCGAAAAGCTGCAAAAGTGCTTCTGGGAGAAGCAGCCCAGGGGATGCTTCTCCGAAAAGCAGAAGCCAAAAGCACTTCGTAAATTGTGCAAAGACTTAAATACCCTCATTACTTAATATAAATTACACTATAAATATATCTTACTATCATATTAAGTAGCATGTCCTTTTTGGTAATTTATCCATTTAAAAAGCACTTTTCACTTTTACACATCCAAACACAATTTTGAAAAAAAACTGCTTTTCAAACATTCCATCCAAACACAAAAGTTACCTGCTTCTGCTTTTGGCTTTCACTTCTGCTTCTGCTTTTGGCTTCAGCTTTTTTCAAAAGCCAATCCAAACAGGCCCTAAGAGCTATCGTAATCAGAGGAGATTCGCAAATAGTTATTCAGCAGTTATTAGGAGATTTTTCGGTCAAGAGTTCTCAATTAATCAGATTGTACGAAGAAGCAATCGGTTTGTTAGAAGAATTCGACGAGGTTTACATCAAATACATCCCAAGGGAGAAGAACGAATTAGCTAACGAATTGGCTCAACATGCAGCCAGATATCGGCTAATGCCGATAGCAGGAAATTTGGAAATACATCTGGCCGAAATAGAAAAGGCCGAATGGATAAAGAAGATATCACAAACATTGGAGAATCCATCCGAAGCTAATCCAGTCGAAAAGCGGAAGGCGATGGATTATATAGTGATAGGAGGGTTACTCTTTAAGCGAGCCATTGATGGAGTACTGGTCAGATGTGTCGGAGATGAAGATTCTAAAAGAGTAATGGGAGAAGTTCATGAAGGAATATGTGGCGCACATCGCGCAGGAAAATCGATGAAATGGAGTATTATTCGGTTGGTGTATTATTGGCCGAATATGGGAATCGATTGTGAGAAATATGCTAAAGGATGCCGCGAATGTCAGAAGCATGGGCCGATTCAAAAGTTACCGGCCGAAGAGCTACATATAATGATTAAGCCATGGCCATTTCGAGGATGGGCTATAGACATCATTGGAAAGATTCACCCCTCTTCGTCAAAAAGGCATGAGTTTGTGCTAGTGGCAACGGATTATTTCACGAAATGGGCCGAAGCTCAAGCATATGTCAGCATTTCGCAAGAAGAGATGATCGAATTTATTAAGAGACAATTGATATACAGGTTTGGAATTCCACAAACGATTCTAACAGATAGAGGAACTGTATTTGTGGGAGAAAAGGTCAAGGCCTTTGCAAAAGAGTATGGGATAAAAATTGTGCACTCGTCGCCATATTATCCACAAAGGAATGGGCAGGCAGAGGCCACGAATAAGCAGTTAATATGAATCATAAAGAAAATGATCGAAGATCAACAAAGGAAGTGGCATGAGAAGTTATCCGAAGCATTGTGGGCCTATCGAAATGCTAAGACTTCAGCCACTGGATTTACACCATTTCGGCTGACTTATGGTATAGACGCAGTACTTCCAGCCGAAATAACAGTGCCAACTTTAAGGACAAGCCAAGGAGATTTAATGTCGGCTGAACAATATGATTGTGCGATGAAAAATGAGCTATTGGAAGTTAATTCCGATCGGGTGCAGGCCTTTGAGAATTTGCAAAAAAATAAAGATATTGTGGCCGATTGGTATAATAAGCGAATTCGTGTAAAACGATTTGAAGTCGGTGATTTAGTTTGGAAAGTTATATGGCCACCCAAATAGAATGATGGCCGATTAGGTAAGTGGAGCTCCAATTGGGAGGGGCCATTTATTGTTCAGACGAAATTATCGAATGGAGCATACATGTTGGTAGATGAAAATGGTGAACAGATGTCAAATCCAGTAAATGCGAGATATATGAAGAAATATTATCTATCAGTATGGGATTAAACATCAAATAAGGCGAAAAAGTAAAGATTTTATTTCATGGATGAAATATTACAAAGAGGTGCTACTTCGGCCGAAAGCGGCGTCGATAGCCCGAAATTACAATATACAAGGGAAACGTCCTATCCTACGCAGGCATATACAAGGAAAAGGTCCTTGAAGGATGCTCAGCCTTGTAATAATGCCGCTTAAAACTATCGGCAAAACAGAAATAGGGCACAGTTGCTTGCCCCAGAACAGTATTGCCGATTTTAGTCCTACCACCGAACCTCTACTCCTGGATACGCTAGAACGAATAGTACACCGTTCCAGAGGTAGAAGTCAAATTCGGGTACAGCCTCCGCACTATCTCAGACAAAAGTAAGAGGAGTACAGCGAGGCAGTCACCCAAAACGGTGGAAGGGTGAGAGGATGGAGAAATAACTAAGGGCAGTTATTCCCCCATTAGGTAAAGTTCGACCGGATATGCAACCGCAAAGTAGAAAAGAGAAGCATGTCTGCATAGCCGTCGAGACCTGCATTTGGAATAACAAATAGAGATCCTCGCCCATACGAACATGGTGAAAAGGATGTTAGCTGAACTCGTGCTGCATGAGCGAAAAGTTTTCGTATCACGTCTGGAAATCCTTGAAAATACACGATCCAGAAACCATGGGGGCACTGGAGATAGAGGATTGAGTAAAGAAAAGAGGAGAGTCATATTGTTAAAGAAAAACAAGAACTGAAGAAGTGGTGGATAAACATCAACAGAAGCCGGGTATTTATAGGATAAGGATAAGTACTCGGCAGAGGAAGCGGTCAATATTAAATGTTATTTATGGAAAAACGTTACAGCTGATTCCCGGAAAAAGCTACTAACATTCAGAAATCAGTAATAAAGAAGACCGAAAATTATGGGATGGATGGGATATGAATCGTATTGTAGAAAATAAAAGATACGAATCCAAGTATATTCCGTCGGCCAATACAACTTACAAAAAGAAAAGGGGCCGACAACAGTTGGCAAAAATAGCCGAAATTCATATTCAAAGGAAAACAGGGCGAAATTCTGGCCCATATACAAAAGCAAGTAACGAAAAGAAGACTAATGATCCGCGCTCTCGTCAAAGTGAACATCATCGTCTAATCCTTGCAAAGCGGCGGTAGAAGGGTTAGCAGAAGATATCGTCAGATTCAGGTCCGCTGTGGAAGAAGGGCCAGGAATGTCACTCGACAGTAGACGATCGGCAGCCAAATCAGCATCAGAAGAAACACCGGATTTCCCTGGATGAACAAAAGAAAATGACGAATTAAGACGCAGGGAAAAGATCAAATAAGGAGTAGAGGGAGATGAAATACCTCCAGGAGGTTTCGAAGAAGAAGGAGCATCATCCGACGGGGAAGACTCCATCTCCGACGGGTCCAAAGGGAATAAAGCATGGGGAGAAAGAACGTGAGCAACACTTTTCCCACCAAGGCTTTTGATAGCCGAATCGAGATGGCCGACTAAAGATTGAGTTTCGGCCCATTTTTCTTGGAAAGTACCAAGTATGTAATCATTAAAACTGGACCGCATGGCAAGATAGGCAGCATCCCGTTGAGAGTCCAAGATCTTGGCCTTGGGGGCTTCGGCCGATTGACGAAGGACTTTTATCGACTGCTTCAAGTCAGCCAATTTTTGCCTGGTCTGGTCCAAAGCTAACTCCAACTCCCGTTCCTTTTGTTGGAGTTTGGCTATCTGTGAACGAACTGAAGAAAGATCTTCGGAATGCTTATGCTCCAGAGACTCCGTTTCAGAGAGAACATTCATTTTAGCTCGGTATTCCGCTGAATAATTGTCAAAGATGGCTTGAGAAGAGGCCGCAGCCTCACGCTCGGCGGCAAGTTTGTTCTGCATCGCCAAATGAGCTACCAGCTCTTGGTCCAAAAAAGGACAGACTTCATGATCATTTGGAGAGAACTACTCAGATTCAGGGAAACCATCTCTGCATGGAAGTGTTGTTCAAGATGAGACAGGAGAATGAGGATCGGTTTTGGATTGACAAACTCCACGTCGGTTTGCCTGGCGATCAAATTACACAACTGAGCCAAACACTCTCCAAGATGAGTCGAAGGGTCTGATGGAATTGAATAAGAGGGGACAGGAGAAAAGAAGTCATCCAAAATACGCCGATCAGGAAATGGAGATGAAGGAATTTGATCGGCGGGGGCATCATTAGCGATTATGCCACCAGGAGAAGGGTTGAGGGTTTCCAAAGTAGCCGAAGATGAAGGCACAACAAGACCCCCAGCAGGTTGAGAAGGATTGATCAAGGGAGAAATAACAGGATCGGTCAAAACACAGTCTTGGGCCAGTTCCAGAGGAATGGCCGAAGAGGAACCAGCACGAACAGCCGAATTACTACCGTCAGACGATTTGTGAAGTTCGGTTAAGAGAGGACCCAAAGCTACAGTCGAAATCGGGGAAATGCTGGATACTGGTAAGGCAATAGAAACCTGATGAAAAGAAGAGGAAGAGATTAGTCAAAAGGAGAAAGCATGCAGAAAAGAGATATAAAAAAAAAAAAAGAGAAGAAAGATAATGAACCGCAAGGTGAGTAGAAGGGATTCTGCCAAGAGGTGAATGAGACGAACGTCTTCTAGTCTGAGCTGGAGGGAGAGAGGCAACAAGAGAGTCTAAAGACGAAGTGGGCCTTTTTCGACCAGGTTCCGAGGTAGAAGAGCGAGGAGCATCTAAATTCAAAAATAACAACCGAATGAGGAATGTGAAAGTGAGAAAAGAGACGGTGAAAAAGAAAGAAATTTACCTGGACGAGAAGAGGAAGGCGAACTAAGAGTGCGCTGAGGAGTGGAATCCGACGAAGATGAAGGGCAAGAGGAAAAAACCAGAATGGGAGAGAAACCACCGCGCCGCAAGAGTGAATTAAGATCGGCGCTGAAAAAAGTACGAGCAACGCCGTCCCACCAAGTCCGAAAACGAGAAGTAGTAAGTCCAGGACGAACGTTAAATTTCACCACCTTGAATTCGATTAAGCGCTTATGATACAAGGAACATTGTGCGCGGCTAGCAGAAGCAGAAAGACGCTTATCAGCCCTGAGAGCTTCTACTAAGTCTTGACCAAAGCCGAACTGACGACTAACTAAATGAGGATTGTAAATCTCAGAGGGAATAGCAGTCTTAGTAGACAGAAATGAAGAACCATTGAAAATTGGATGGGGTAGTATGCACCTATTTCAAATTTGAGCAAGAGGCACAGAAAGGGTAGTCCCGAAAGGGGTAGTGGCAATCTCCCTTACCCTGTCGAAATCGATTTTCCGATAATGATAATGGGAAAAAGACTGTTTGACAGTTCGGCCCAAGAAATAATTGATCCAATGTGGGATCGACAGAGCAGGAAGGGATGTCCTTAGAAGATCAGGGGCGACGAAATAATTAGGACAAATATCTCGAGGAGGAAACTTAGAGATATCACGAAAACGCCAAACCAACCACAAATGAAGAAACCATAATGGACCACGGGCTTTATCAGGGAAACCCTTTTCCCAGCCCGATACAATAGCCGTTATGCCCGCGTACAAATGGGCAAGAAAAAAATCGGCTAAAGGCATAGCTACAAGGTTGAGAATCGCCGAGGCCAAGGGGTGCGTCTCAAGAAGAACTCCTTTTGAAGGAGTACACCAAAAGAACCTCGTAAGGAAATACATCAAGAAGGCAAGAGGCTCCGAAGGGTGTAGAGTAGGCGAAGCAGGGTCGCTCTGATGAGTGATAATCCAATCTCTAAAAGAGTCACCAGAGGAAAAACTGACGTTTTTCTTCTTAGGCAGAGACATAACACCGAGGTTATCCCCACGAACAGAAAGGCCCAAAAGAAGTTTCACATCTTGGATAGTGGGGGTCATCATACCCCAGGGGAAACAAAAACAATTTACAGAGGAATTCCAAAAACAGAGGAGAGCCTGAATAGGACGAAGGTCCGATGGAAAAGACATGGTACTAAGAAGGATCATGCGACGAGTATAAGATTTAACCCAGGATTCACGGCAATGAGGTTCAAGATGACGATACCACGCCACGTAATCAGGAGAATCCGAAGGCCAGTTAGCAAGAGATGGGGGGAAAAGCTTAGATGAAAAACAGGAAGTGTATAATGGTATGGAGCGATTCTCGAAAATGCGAGTAGTACACTCGTCAATTTCTTTAGGAATACCCAGCGGACCAAGGGAATAGAAGCCCTCAAAAAGAAGACGAACTGCAGAATAAGAGGCGAATGTATTTTCAATCTTGAGAAGATCGGAAGAAAGAGCAGTGACGGGAGAAGGATCCATCGGAGAAGACGAGCAAAAGAAGAAAAGGAAGAGGAAGTTGAAAGGGCAGTTTACTGCGAGGGCGGAATGGGCTACGTAAATAAGGTAGTTATGACAGGAGCCCTCGAGAAGGGAAAAATAACCGCCAAAAGAAGAAAAGTAAGGGGAATTACTTGAGCTCTTTTCAGGACGAAAAACCGCCCAAGTAAGGAGGGCATCTGTTGGGGCCACAAGGAATAGTGGGCCGCAAGAAAAAGAATTGGGCCATAAAAAACATGGGCCGAGAGAAAGAGTTTGGAGAAAGAGAATTCAAAATCAGTAGGGCCGAACAATCCAAGAGACCAAACAAAAAAATGATCCAAGAAGCAGGAGATTTCGGCCGAAATGGGACCAAGGCAGCCGAAATCAAATCAACCGATAAGAGGAAGACAGAATTCGGCTTAAAGGAATCGGCCGGAGAGCGGTTATTTCAGCTCCGGCTATAAATAGGGGATGCCATGCACAGAGCCAAGAGAGATCAATCCAACCCCCAAATTCCTTTATCAAATTTACTTCTTTGTATCTTTACTGCTTTCTTTACAGCTTTCCTTTACAGTTTTTCCTAGACTCTAGCTTAGCTTATAGCGGTTACTTTCCAAGTCCACCGTTGTTTCTTAACAACCGGTAGTTTGGTTCTAGTTTTTCCGGTGAATTCGCCGTTGTTTCTTAACAACTGGTAGATTCTCCATTGTATCTTGTTGCCATTCAAATTTCAAGGAATATTCAGTCAAGTTTGGGCGTAATTAATCAAGTTTGGGCGCATTATTGTTAATCCAGACCCGTAACCGGTTTGATCCTTTTCCGGTAGCCTCCCTTGAGGAGAAAAAGGTCCTTTGGCAATCACCAGCCAAACACTAAGTAAATGTCGATGAAACATTCTTTTCCTTTTGTTATATACAAGTATCATCACTTTATTAGTTTTGTTTTCTTTAGTTTAGTAAAATTTTATTTCATTCAATTACACAATTATCATGTTTTGTACCTATAACTTTGAATTATATTGTGTACAATTATATTACTCCCTCCATCCCATCTCAAATGTCTTCTTTGACTTTTTGACACTATTCATTCTTCAACTTTGACTCAATATAGTGTAAATATATATATTTGAAAATCCATGTTAGGGTAAGAGGTGAAAGAAGGTGTTATAACTTTGGCATAAAAAGGCACTTCATAAACGATTGTAGGTTGCCTAAAGAAGAATGAAAAACTGATTCCATCGATAGTAGTAATGATGAGCATGCTAATATTGTCACAAAAAATGTTGAATAGGGTAAGATATACATGGTTTGCGTCTTTCTTGATAAGAATGTGGTTAAAAATCTCAGTGAGATTGATTGATTAATTAATTATGACACTACTTTTCATGTTTCTCCCCATAAACATTTGTTTGGTATGTCATGTTGTTTGGTAAAAAGTAAAAAATGTGCCGCACTTAACCTATAATTTGATTTCACGATCTGCTTTGTAGAAGTTGGGATTTTGTAACACCCCGGTTTTTGGTCACCCAGGTCGGGGTGTCACCGCCACACCTCTCTAGCAAGACACGGTTTCTCCGAGCTCACTAAAGAGATGCAAGGCTATGGTTTTTCAGAATTTAAAATATTCAAACAGCCCATTCATATATAGTTTAAAAATAATACATCAAAGTTGCAGCGGAAAATAATATTTACATATATAATGCAGCGGAATTTAAAAATACGGCCCACATGGCCAAAACACGGGTTAAACAGGCCCGTTCGTGCAAATTCTAGTCTAAAGGTAAATTTAAAATATAATGTATTTCCCCTAAATTCCCACGCATGCATATGAGGATGCATATTCTTCACACTCTGTAAGAACAAGAAAAAGAAAATATGGTTTTGGTCAGCACTACGTGCTGAGTAAGGTAACACGTACAAGATTATGAGGTTTCAAAGCCTTTAATTAAATTTAATGAAAACATGTGCATAATTTAAATAATTCATGTAATCGCATAATTTAGAGGATACGGATTCATAAGATCATCAATATAGCTTGCAACGTAATTAAATAAGTTGCCATAAATTTAAAAGCACAATTTAATACAGATTTAATTTGGAATTCTCGCAAACTTCTCGTTTCATATCTTTTACAGATCACCACCGCTAGGGCTCTTATGTCCGCCAGCCTTACGCCTGGGCTCTTATGTCCACAGGTATCATGGTCGATCTTTTAATTAGAGTTAATCCGTCCGCTAGCCATACGATCAGTGTTTCGCTAGGGCTCTTACGTCAACCTAGACATACACTTGGGCTCTTATGTCCCAAGCCGCAGAGAACATTGACAGTATCTAGCTTAGTCATAACCCGCAATATTTTAATCTTCTCGTTTCGTGTATCGTATTTCAAAGTATTTCTATCCGTTTCAACCTCAAAGGCTAATTCCACCGTTTCAACTAGATTTCAAGTTTTGACTCGGTCAACCACAGTTTACTCTAAAATTCGTTAAAAATCAGATTTAATTTCAAAAATTCCGAAATTTAACGACTGACTCCAAAACGTCGAGATCTACAACTTTCGTGTTTTAACTTTTTCAATCCGAGATACCTAAATAGGTCAAAAACACTAATTTCCACAGAAGTACTGTTCTGTCCGAATTTCATATAACTCAGTTTAAAGATTTCGAATTCTACCATAGCAATTCAACTCCAAATCTGATGAAATTTTGCAGAGATCATCTTAAGACAATTATATACAACTTTCATTTTCGGCTAAAGATCTAATTCGGCCTAGACCCATAGTCAAAAACGTCAACAAGTTCAAATCTATGTTCGGTCCAGTTTTCAAGATCCGATCTTAAACAGTTCGGTTTGGGGTGGATTTATTATATCAAATCATCACGAAAAATTCTGAAATTTTTACAGGAGCTAGATCAGTGTCTTAGGAATGTTTTTCGTGTTTTAAGTTTTCTCGTTTGAACGCTTTAAGGGGTTTGAATAAATTCAACAAAAACACTGCGCCGTTGTAGACAGATTTTAGATAGGGTTCCATTCGATCTATATGTTCGAATCTTTTAACAACCCAAAACCAAAGTAAGCGTTAACTTACAGATTGTTGAGCGTCCGGGATCGTCGATTCCCGTCCTCCGTTTATCCTCTCCGTTTGTCGGGTTCTTCGCTCTCGATTCGGATCGGGGGTTTAGAATAGAAAAAGATCGAATTTAGGATTCGTTTTCGAATCACATATGGAAAAGAATGGATCAAGGCTTACCACAGCGACGGGGGTCTCCAAATTTCGTCCAAGTCAGTTCCTCCTCTCGGTGTTGTGCCTCCGACGACTCCGGGATTAGGGTTTCGACGTATAGAAGGATTTCGTAGGGTTTCCAATGTATTCGGAGCTTTTAGGAGGTCTTATTTATAGATATTTAGGACCTAGGGCGTCCAAAATCTGACCCCAAGGGCCTTGGGTCGAGAGGCGTTCAACCGAAAGTCGAAAAATCCGCGTTCGGGCGAGAAAATCTCGCTTGGTTTGTTGCTGCCAGAGTGGCGCGGTCGTGGCGCGGTCTAAGGCCAACAACCGCGCGGCCAGCGCGCCACTCACGCCTGGACTTCGGTCCGGGCGGGTCGTGCGATCCGTCGCGCTTTTCCTCCTCTCTTTCGGACTTCTATCCCTCTTTGTTCCCCGATTCCGATTTCCGGGGTATCTTCGGGTTCATACTTTCTCTCTAATTTTATTCTCAGTCTAATTGGATGTTTTGGACTCGAATACTCGAGTTCATTAGTGTCGGGTTTTGGTGTACCATTTATCCATCCTTTTATTTAATTAAATTCCTTTAATTCCTTTTTAAGTAAAAATCTCATTTCTCATTTTCTTATCTTTATTTATTTCTTTTATTCGCTGGATTTGTTTATTTATTTATAGTATTTATTTTATTTATTATTTATTTATTTAATTATTGTTTTATTTTATGTTGGAAAATTCTCGGGTATTACAGATTTCAAGAAAATTGGTGTAAATGTGTAATGAAAATCATCAAATGTTCTGAAATGATTTTCAAAGCAGCAAAAAGAAACAATCTATAAGTATGTTCTAACTTAAAATTTGAAAAACCTTTTCATATTTCTTTTTCAGAATCTGCATCCGATGTGGTTAAAATTAAGTTGGAGTCTGTTGATTATACTTCTGATGTGCTTTTGTTGCATGAAAATGAATTCTTTGATAATTTTGTTCAAGGTGGTGTGAAACATGAATCTTTGTGTAATTCATATGTGGTACATGAATCTATTCAATCCAAACAACATAAGATTTGGTTTTTTTTTTTTCTTTTTGGGGAACTTTGAAATGTGTTATATGGTACTTTGTGTATTTTGGATGTTGGAAATTCAAAAATACATTTTCATTTGTTGAAAATTTGAGACTAAAAACGGAACCATCATTTAGCTGAAAAATGTGCTAATTTTCATTTGGTGCTATCTTGCTTTGTGAATACTGTTTACTTTATGAAATTTTTTGCTTTGTGGAACTTGTTTAATCACGCTTTATGTAGTGGATAGTGTGCTAAGGACTATATGGTAAGAAATTTATGAGACTTCCTCTATTCCTTATATATATATATATAGGTATATATTTATTAATTTTAAAACTTTGTGTTGATGCATTTATTTGTTCAATACACTTTTGCTAGATGCAAATTTTTTTTTTTTTTTCGTGATTAACTTTGTGTTTGCTTTCTTTTGCTTTGTCTAAGCTTGAGATTGTAGAAAATTTTGGCCCATTAACCAAGTCCGAACCCAAGCAGGATGAATTCTTTCTTTCTTGCTCAATTGGATAGATCAACCAACCTTTGTTTCGAGCCCTGGCCCAAGAACTCTATAGGTTCCGTTCATATCTTCTCTTTGATTGCCTGATCTTCATTTCCTTCTCTGGCCAACAACCATAAAAAAAACTCTTTTTAGTTTTAGCGAGGCACATTCCACTTATTGAACAGAGTTCTATGATCGGTCCGTGACCCTGTGATTTCTTTCCCTGCTAATTCATTTCCTTTTTGAGACCTTCATTTTCAGTGTGTGTTCTCGAGCTATAAATATCCCTCTTTTGTGAGTTGGTGAGGCTTGCTGCTCAATGCTCATCGCTAAATAAGCTAAAAGCTAAAAGGTCAACACACATCATTCTTGTTCACACCTTAATTTTACCATGAGCAATGGCAATTAAAGAGGGCTTGAGGGTGGTCAGCTCACCACCCTACTTTTTAAAAAACTAATAAATTATTCTTTGTATTTTTGCTTTTTGTGATAAATCTCAGAATTTTTATTATTTTACAATGATGAAATTAATTAATTTGTTTTATTCTGTTATTGGTGCACTAAAAAATCTTGAGTAAATTTGTGAAAATATTGACTTGTAGTTACTCTGTTTGAGAAATATTTTTTGTGTTGAGTTTGTTTCTGTATTATATTTGATGAAGTTGATTTTATAAATTACCCTTTATTTGTTTTATCCATATGAGTAAGATAATATTGCCCCTGAAATGCTCGAAAGTCAAAGAACTATATTAGAGATGTAAGGATCCTGATTTCTTCGATGTTCTTGGAACTAGTGTTCTTATTTAAAAGCTGGTTGAAAAAAATAAGGACAATGCTTATCCTTTGGTGTATTTATTTATTAAACTCTTGTTAATTTTGCTTCTGACAACTACATTAGTTAAAAGAGAGGATTCTCAAATCCGAATTATGAAATTATATGAATGATCAAATGTTAAATGATTTATTATTATCATATTGTTGAAAAAGAAACACTAGATGAAGTTATAATTTTTTTTCAACAAATTTTGTGTGTCGAAAAGTGTATTGACATATTTATTGTTCGGTAATTTTTCTAAAAAATTCGCACACCCTCACTATAATTCCTAGAATCACCACTGACCATGAGTGTCTTTTAATTATCTTGTCATCTACCAAACATTATTATTAATTTTCTAACTAGTTAGTAGTATTAGTTTACTAATGTATCGTCTTATGTCCTTGTGGCTGAGAAAAGGGAATGTGTTGTGGTAGTATGGAATTTTGTTGGTCATATATAAAAATACAGATAAAATTACTAATTTACTTATTAAATAAATCATCACAATTCAATCAAAACTAGATCAAAGGCTATAAAAAAAAAAGATGTTAAGTTACGGTGCAATCAGTCAAAACCGCAGTACATCAAGGCACAAAATCCAACCGTTCATTTAAAATCCAACGGTTCAAAATGAAAAATGGTAAAGTTGTTCAAAAAATATATAACATCAAGTCGCTGAAAAATATACACAAGGCTATCGCTGGAAAATACTAGGGTATGTTGCTGAAATATTATATAGTCTATCGCTGAAATTCACGCAGCTCGTCGCTGATATACACGTTGTCGCTGAAATATACTAAACCAAAAAATTAGTATTAAAACTTTTGTGAGTTGTTGAAATATACTATAGTATGTCGCTGAAATATACAATAAGACGTTGCTGAAATACATAGAAGGCATCGTTGAAAATGTTATGCCTGTCACTGAAATATATTATAGTGCATCACTATTACTCAACATCGCTGAAAATGTATATACGTTGTCGCTGAAATGTACTAAAATACATTTTGGAGTAATATGACAAAGTTACTTATTTACCCTTCCAGATCATCACAACTGTTGATTTAAAAAGTTAATCAACGGTGAATATATGTCGCAGTACATCAAGTCAAATTGCTTAGTCGCACCCTAACAACTTCCATAAAAAATTGTCACAAAATCCATTAACGATGGTTCAAATGAATTGTTCATCGCAACTTTTTTTAGAAAAAAATATTGCCCTTAACTTCTGTATTTTCATTCTTTTTCTCATAGTTGTTAAGATCTCAATCTTGATCTTAGGATCTTACGATTTCACGATCACACCTCTCTAAAACGATCCCGATCTTTATAGGATCTTAAAATTAGTAAGATCTAGATAAGATTCTGATCTTGATCGTAGAATGTTACGATCTTATGGTCATGCTCCCTTAAATGATTCTACGATCTTACGATCATACCCTCTTAAACGCATAAATTTTTTGTTGGATTTTATGATTTGGGATTAAAGTAACTTCTTTTCTTTAATTTTAAACTTAAGAACTTGTACTCCTTATGTATGATGTGTAAAAAAACATAATATGAATGTATGTGGAAATATTTTATGTTTAACTATGATGTTTTGTACCGTATCGTATTAATTAACTTGTAAGATTCATAAACACAAGGAATAATGCTTTTACTTGTTAGCATCTATAATTGAATTTATCCATTATTGTAATTTCATAAGATCTTAGGATCTTGATTCGATCCTACGATCACGATCTTGCAAAGAGAAAAACGATCTCATATAGGATCCCGATCTTAACAACCTTGCTATTCCCTTGATGTGTCAGAAAATAAAATATCTGTTGTGCCATCCGAACAAAGAATAAAAGATAATTTTTTTTCTTATTAATTTTGAAAAAGACATAATGACTTCCTCCGTTCCTAAATAAATGCTACGAACCCACATTTCACGCAATTCAATACACATTTTTAATCCGTAATAACTCAAATTCTATACAAGTGAAAATTATAAAAACTTGATATTCTAAATCTATGCGATGAGACGAATTCAACAAGATCCCACTTGACTATATTTTATCTTATATAATTGTATGAAAAAATCAAGTCAAAGCTACTCAATGAACAATGACAAAAGTCAAAACGTGCAAATAAAAAAGAACGGATGTAGTGTTATTTTTCCCAGTAAAAAGAAATAAAGGGTATTATTTGATTGATTAATAACTTATAAAATACAAAGAAATAAAATAAAAGGAAAAAAAGCTCGGTAAAGATTCGAAACTCCATTATAAAATTATCAATTAGAGATGACCACTTGCAAACCTCGACCACATATAATACTCCGAGTAATTTTTAAAAAGAGTAGGAACTAGGATGGGAAGTAGGGTTGGGTCGAGTCGAGTACGAGCCGAATTCTTTTCTAAGCCGAGTCTTGAGTCGAAAGGAGTAATTAATAATAAAAAATAAAAATTAAATGTGGAGTGTCGCTTTCAATATATTGACACAAGGGGTGAGTAGTGTTAGATGGGAAAGCATGGCTGTTTCCCCAAATAGGTTGTCGGTATTTCATTGGTGCCAACACGCACCTGGTTCATTGGTCCACCACATTTTGCACATTCCTGCACCCCGAATCACGCACATGTGTGGGTACCCTCTGCATTATCTCTTGTACAGTTGTACTGCCCCCATTCCCGCATTATACAGTAAAAGGGTTAGTTACGGTTTAATTCCATCTCATCAAACCGTACAAGCTCCTGGGACCACGGAACCCGCAGGCGAATCTCGTTTCCCACAATTTTGTCGAGGAACGAACACCGAGGAGCCCCTATTGTTGTGCCGCTTGGTAGATTCGGAAGCCACGTGTCGATCGGTGGTTAGATTCTGGGAAAATGCTGTCGAAGTGTTATTTGATAGGGAAGCCAAAATGTAGACATATACTGAATACTGTTAGTTATACCATTGTTGTAGGAGTAGGATGCACCACTTGACATATTATTGAACCAATCATTTTCATTTGCTTCCATAATCCATACAAATAACTCAAAGCCCCGCCGCAAGTGTACGTTCACCGCCCTCCTTCGAAAGGAAATCAGCAATTTGGCTGTTTTAAGACTATGTTCAAGGAATAATTATAATTTCAAACTAATAGTAAAAGTAATTTTAATTTAAGATAATTATAAATAATGGTGTTTAGTATTGGAGTTTCTTAGGGCATCCACAATGATAAGTACAAATTGAGGTTTTGTACCACAAATCATGTACAATTACCATTGGGGAAATGAGATAAAAATTAAGAGTGAGAAAATTGAGGTACAAAGCTTTGTACCTATAAAAGTGAGAGGAAAATGGGCCCCAAAACTATTGTTTAATAGTATTAATTGTACCTGGAATGATTGAGGAGATATATGTACAAATTCAAGGAGTTATAAACTTTTGATGTGGCAGTGATGTGGCAAAAATTTGTATATAGAGAGAGGTACACCACTGGAGTCTGGAGATGCTCTTAGTAGTTGGAGTTTGAAAAGTTAAAAACGGTAAGCGAGTAAAATTTAGAGTTTAGAAGTTAAAATTTAGGAATAATTTTTTTTTTGTGTGTACCGGGTATGAATGATTGCATATCGCAAAGCAGAATTCTGTATACACACAAAGGCTTGAACTCGATACATTTGCTTAAGCTGTCAGAGCCCATACCACTAAGGCCAATTGCGTTTAAAATTTAAGAATATTTTTTTTTTTGCTGAACAACCTATACAGACTAGGAAATGGTGTTGGGAGTTCATGCCACTAAAATTTAGGAATAATTGAAAAAGTGGTTATTATTTATAAATTTTTAAACTGTTTTTAATAAATACTTCTTCCATTTATAAAGATTGTTACCTTTGCAAATATGGCACTGTTCACACAAATACTTTGACTTAAAGTTTTATCATAGTTATACAAATTAAAATATAGACAAGTGGGATCTTGTTAGATTCGTCTCGTCTTGTAGTATTTAAATATCGAACTTTTAAAAGTTTTACTTGTACCGAACTTGAATTATTAATGGTTTAAAATATGAATTGGATTGTGTGCTGGGTGGGTCCGTAGCAAACATTAAAAACATAGGAAGTATTATAAAAACTAAACGTTAAAATCTAACTTTTCCAAACCTAAATAAATTAGGGTTTGGACGTCTAGATGAGTTAGGGTAATTATTGTACAAGTCAATTGCCATTATTATATCTTTTCCTTTTTAATTTGAAATTTATTGCGTGTATACCTCGAATTGGTTCGCCGGTCTGGCGGGGCATTGTGAAAGCATTTCCATTTATCTCGGGCGGATTTCGCTTCCGGCTAGGCAATGGCCATAGCTCACTGTGGTTCTCCCCATGGATCCAGGGGCCACTGCTTGGGGCGCTTGTTCCGTTCATTGAAATGTCTGACTTGGAGCTTAGGGTGGTGGACGTTATTGACAACCATTCTTGGAGCTTAGAGCGAGTCAACACCATTATTCCTCCAGAGGTGAAGTCTGAAGTGTTTCGGGTGCCTCCACCATGCTTGCACCCTCACGAGGAGGACCGTTGGGTGTGGTCCCTAAGTTCTGATGGTTCATACACTGCACAATCTGGGTACCAGTTCTTGCAGGGGGATAGCTCCAACTCGGACGGCTGGCGCTGGATGTGGACTTCGAAGTTGCCGGAGAAGCTTTGTTTTTTCCTATGGCTGACTTCATGTTATTCTCTCCCAGTGAATGGGCTTCGGTTTCATCGTCATCTTGTTGCGTCTCCACTGTGTTTAATTTGTGGTGTTGAAGAAGAATCTTGGTTTCATTGCTTGTTCTATTGTGCTTGGACCCAACCTTTGTGGCGGCTACTGGACATTGATGTACCGCCGGATCTCCAGTCCCTTGATCACGGCAATATCCGCCTTTGGCTCCAAGGTATGTTTCGTACTTTTGGTGTCAAGTTTGTTGCGAGTCTGTGGCAGGTTTGGAAGGAAAGGAACAAGCGTGTCTTACAAGGAGGGTCTTCATCCTTGCTCAGTATTGCACGCTCTATTTGGCACCTTGGGGATGCTCTTCAACGGCAGCTGGGGCCGCCGCCTGCTGTCCAGCTTCATCCTCGGCTCGTCACTTGGAACATGGGCGTTTGGTCGGGCCACCTACTGCATTCGGATGGCTCTGTCTTGGGTAACTCTGCTCGCGCCGGGTTTGGGGCGGTATTGAGAGATGTTTCGGGTGCTTGGATTGCGGGCGTGTCCGGATATCTGGGATCCACGTCGGTTCTTCATGCGGAGCTAGCAGGAGTTATGCATGGTCTACGGCTGGCCAAAGAGAAAGGGATTCAGGACGTGTGCTGTATGTGTGACTCTTTGGAATCTATTCGGTTGATTAACAAGAGATGCCAGATTTCCCACCGATTTATCACCCTTCTTTGCCATATTGAGGAGCTCAGGGGTGATTTTCATCAATGTCAATTTGCCCATGTGCTTAGGGAAGGCAATGCGGTTGCAGACTGTTTGGCAAAGATTGGGGCGACGGAGGAGCTTTTCTTCACTACCTGGGTCTTTCCTCCGGACCCGTTGAAGTCCTTACTAGCAGCTGATGCCGTTGGGACGTGGTTCACGCGGGACTGATTTTTACTTTCTGTTTGTTTTTCTGTTTTCCTTTCCTAGCCTCTCGAAGGCTGTTGCGCAAAAAAAAAAAAAGAAGATGCGGGTGGAAACCAACGAAGCTACTTACTCCTTTTTTTTAAAAAAATAAAAAATTGTATTGTTTCTAATTTGTAAGTATGTCAATGCAATTTTCAATGATTAATAACTCAAATTCAATACAATTAAGGATTCTAAAAATTTGATATTGAAAAACTACAAGATGAGACAAATCCAATAAGATCTCACTTGGCTATCCCCCCTTTTGTCTTCTATAACTATAACAAAAATATAAGTCAAAGTGCTACAATGAACAGCGGAGAAAGTATTACGTAAGACTATTTGACTATATTCCTTATTAATATTTTTTTCGGGTAAAGAGGTAAATTTCAGGGATATCCATGGTCGGAATAATATCTAATCTCTTTGGTTGGCTATTATACACATTTCCAATTTTTTAAATTTTTTTTTTTTATTTACTAGAGTAGTTTATGGACATTATTCAGAAATGACATAGGTACATTATTCACTGTATAACAACAAAAAAGAACAACAACAACAATAATAATAATAATAATAATAATAATAATAATAATAATAATAATAATAATAATAATATACTTCAATAATATAATAATACCTATATTTTGCTATTTTGGAAATTAAATTGTAAATATCTCATAGCTAAGATGATACTGAAATTATGTCGCTGTTTCAATAGCTTTTTCTCGAGTGCTTTAGACGTTTACTTCTACAAAACAAACTCTTTTTTAATACTTATACGTATAAAAAGTGAACTTTTGACTTATATATGTGCTATTATTTGTAAAAATAATTTTATTTTATTTTTTTAAAAAAATGTTTTATAATTTACGCAGAAATTCAAAAATAATAAAATAAGCGCATGCAAACAGGAGCTAAATAATAATATAACACATACATATAAGCCTTGTTTGGATATAAATAGATATCATATAGCAAATTTCGGTAACCAATATTAATATATAGACTAGACAAGCAAATAATAATAACAAATTTAATAAATGATGATTGGTAGATAGAATAAAACAATCAGCATATAACATATCTAATATGTGAAATTTTGCAATATGTTATATGTACCATAATATGCTAAAAATCTAACATAATTAAAATTAGTACATGGATCAAAATATGATCCCTAATACACCAACAGCAGTTGCCTTGAGTGGATGTGGGCTCTAGTCGCTTAAGTAAGGTCTCGGGTTCGAGCCTTGTGTATGCAAAAAACTACTTTGGGAGAGGCGGCCTTAATTGCCCTTGCAGATCCTCGATGGATTAGTCTTGGGTCAAATATGCCATGATGATACCCTAGTATTCACCTAAAATATGATACCTAATATATTACTTACCAAACAAACGGGTCGATCAAACGTGCTAAAATAAACAATATACTATTCAAAATGTTTGCAACCAAATAACCTTGTAATACTACATGTGTTATCCTTGAATATAATACTAATAATCATCAATATTAAATCCAAAAACGAACTAAAATGTTAGAAATTGGAGAATTTCCATCTTAATATTATTATAATAGTATTTAAATAAAGAAAACAATAGATTAAATATTACTACTCTACAAATATTTTTGAACACTATTGAATCACAGCAAGAGAAAATTAAAATTTCTAAACAATATTTTTTTAACAGCCTACTCATACCACACAAATTATAAAGGGATAAAGGAGAGGGATAGGGGGAGCATTGGCGAATCCACTCTTGTGCAAGGTAGGTCAATTGACCCACAAAAAAAATAAATATTTTTTGTTTCTTTTTTTCTTCCTGAACAGCCTGTACAAGCTAGAAAAGAGTTGTGAAAGCCCATGCCACGTAAATTACAAAGAGATAATGGGGAGAAATAGAGGTACTGAATGGAGAATCAACCCCAACCTATAGGTTGGAAGTCGGGATACTTAACCACGTGTTACGTCCCCATCCCAAAAAAAGGATAGTGCACTGAGGTAAGTCTCTGTCCAAAAAAAAAAACGAAAAATAGTTAAATACTAGTACTAATAATTTTCTGGTGAAATCGGGTATCCCTAGGTCACGTTAGACCTAAGACTAATCCATCGAGGATCTGCAAGGGCAATTAAGGACGTCTCTCCCAAAGTAGTTTTTTTGCATATAATGAGAAATAGATCGTTATTTTAGGACAAGTATTGAGTAATTTGAGTGTAGGAGATGAATACTATATTGATTTTTTTTATATATATTATAACTATGTCTATATATAAGACAAAATAACATACTAAGATATATGGGTATATATACTTTAAAGGATTCACAACTCTATTAACATTTTAGTGTTTTCAATATGAATTTTAATTTAGTTTTTTTTTTCTTTTTTTTTTTGTTTTAACTCACAAGGTATTTAAGCCGTGTTTTAAGAAAAACCTTTACAAATTTTTAGGTATTCAATATAAATTTTAAAAAGTTTTTAAAAAAATTTAGCTATTCAATCGTCTATTGATTTCAAGACTCCATCAATAGATTATGTAAGTATATAAAATCAGCCAACTCTACATAGAGTTTATTGATTTTCTAAATCCATAAATATGTGTATATATAAGACAAAATAACATACTAAGATATATGGGTATATATACTTTAAAGGATTCACAACTCTATTAACATTTTAGTGAGATTTTGATTTTTTTTTTTAACTCACAAGGTATGCAATCCGTGTTTTAAAAAAATCTTACAAATTTTTAGGTATTCAATACAAATTTTAAAAAGTTATAAAAAAAACTTTAGGTATTCAATAGTCTACTGATTTCAAGACTCCATCAATGGATTATGTAAGTATATAAAATCAGCCATCTCTGCATAGAGTTTATTGATTTTCTAAATCCATCGACTTTTAAAATTCTCAAGAAATGTAACAAAGTTTTGATTGAATACACGATGCTAAGGTTAGTTATTACTCTTCATAGGATTCGACCCACCAAATAAAAAAATCATGGATCCGCTACTGGGGGAGTCTAACCCCCAACCTATAGGTCGGGAGTTGTGGAAGTTTACCATTACGGTATTTTCCCATCCCCAATTAACCACTAGGAAAAAATAGAAACAATTTTTTTTTTTTTAAAAAAAAAAAAAGCAGAAAAAAAGCGAGAGAATTCCTTATTCCCTTAAACAATCTTAATATTTATAGGCTGATAGTCATGGATTTTTCTCCTCCAGCCGACATCCATATGAACCTCTGTCGGAAATTATCGTTCAGACCAACAATTGACAAACCCATTCCATAATTGGGCTGACTACCATTCCACCTTTTACTGCTTCTGTCGTTATTTCCATAAGCCCACCCAATAATTTTTTTGGGGATGTATAATAAAAATAAAATAATTTACAACGCAGCGACCATACGAGCACAATCCTGATTCCACATTCACTATCACTAGTTCATTACCCTCCCCACCGTATATCTTGGGTTTTAATACTGTTGTTTTATTTTATTAAGTATTACTTAAGGATAATGAATTTTCTATTTTTTATACATTATGAATTATGAATGTCATCAAACCTTACTTGAAATACTATTAAAATTGTGGTACAGTGGCAAGAAAACAAGTTGTACAAAGAAGTTAAAAAATATTTTGAATTTATGAATTGATTTTGTTTGTGTGAGAAAGATTTCATTATAGCAGCTGCTTAGTCGATGTAGTATATATTTATTTTGTTAATTAAATTAAAAATTACTAATTATATGTATAAAAGACCTATGCGCAGCCTGCGGGCAAAAAAATACTAGTTTATGCAATTTATGAGTTTATTTTTTGCAGTTGTCTAGCTGAATGAATATTCTGGTAACGATATTTTATTTGACATAATAATTAGATGTTATTTCGACTATGATACCTGTAATTGTAATTATATTTGAATAAGTGACAATAGGGTTGATTAGTTCATTACTAAGAAATTGCATAATCAACATTGATTTGTGCCCCTTAGATGCAAATGTCTCAAATCGGGTTTTACTAGTTTATAATAAAAAATTTAGCAATTAAGTCATATGATCGTACCTAGGATTTTTAAATCTCTATTAACATTTTTACCTTAGTTATCTAATCAGTAAGAAAAAATTAGTTATATACACGCACCTAATAACTATAATTGATATATCAATATTTAGAAATTTAATCTTAAATCATTCCTAGAGCTTGAATTTTTAATTTATAGTTAATTCCACTTTTTATCTCCAATTGTTGAATAGTTAATTTGATTACTTATTTTTATTGATCTATAGATTAGTAGTTGTTATCCAACCAACACCCCCCGCCCCCAAACTTTAATTGGTATTGGTACATTAGAATTATATCCCATAATCTCGTGGAGGCGATACATTGTGTTGGGCTACATTTATTGTGATCTCAAGAATAGGAAAAATATTTAATTGCTTGTGCAACCAACCAACTTTTGGTGTCGTTGTCGAGAATTCATGTTGAAAATTCTTTTGTGTTATTTTTATTCTTCATTTTTTTTTTTTACTTATTCTAATTAGTTTCCCTTATGTATTCAGTGTTCCTCTCCTATAGCTGAACTAAAATATGATCCAGATACTAAAAGGATTACGAGTAGGCTAAGGAAAGAAGTTAGATTAAGAAAAATGTTAGAAACTCCTACATCATCCCCTAGTCTATCTTTGATGGTTGAGTTAGCCCATTCTTCCAGCTCGTGCGAAATCTATTGAAGTTGAATCGGAAGAACAAAAAGAATTGAAAATGGTTGAGGATTAAAGAACTTTTAGAGAATTTGTTGTACATGACTTGACACAATCATTATGCATCACTTTTCCTACTATTAATGATGCTACACTGTAACACCCCAATTTTTAAAATATAGTTTGGTGGGAGTGTTACCGCCACATCCCTTAGTCAAGCTCGCTACAGCTAACCTGATTAAGGAATGCTAAGGCTAATTGTAGAAATCTTGGCTAACTTATGTGTCTTAACTTAGGAATTACTGTTAAGCACTTGAGTTCTATAAAGTTTTGTCGAGGGGTTCCCAGGAAAGGGAGGTTGGCCACCGGCTGACGGGCCTTGTCATCACAAAGCCTCCTTAGACAGAAACCCTCAACTCGCAACTCGATAGTACACAAGTGTTATTTATATTCCAATGTTTAAACACTATTAACACTAATGTGTAATAAAAATTTTAGTGAAAAAAAGGTAATACTTTATTTAATTCAAAACTTTGTTTAACATGAGTAACAATATTGGGCCCATGGCCAAAACATTTATTCTAACAGTAATTTGAAGCAATAATTTAAAAGAGTTTTATTTATGAAAACCTTACCCGGCCCAAGTGCGTGCACAACTTTTTGAATTAACTTTACCCTGAAAAAGAAAAAAACAACATATAATCAGCAACAATATTGAGCAAACTAGCCTCGTCCCGAGGCCACAAGTATACAAATATTACACAAGTCATTTAGTCATTATTTCTTTTATTTGGCTGCAGCACTAGCCACGGCCCAACATGCACATGGTGATTCAACCATGTTTATAATACCCGAGTAGACTAGACCGCGCAGTGTGTCTTATATATAGCGAAACATAGGCTCAAAACTTGTGGGGCTAAAGAGGAAAATCCTACCACTTCGTCACAGGGGAGTTCGGTCATCCACAACTCAGGCACCACATTGGTGCTCATGCCTTCAATAATTTCATTTAATTCAGTTTTCACATAATAGCCTAAGGGCCCATTAAAATTTTTGACATCATGGGTCTAGCCCAAAAATACAAGATTAAATGGTTTAAAAGCATTTTGACACAAACGTGGGATTAAAGTCCCAAAAGTATTTTGACAACCGAACATAAACACATAATTAAAGCATTTAAGAGCAATTCAGGCACAAAACTATGAATTAATTTCAAGAACTTGCATGAATCACATAATTTTCGGGTAAGACTAGCTTACTCTCAAGAAGAACTCTTGCTAACACTCAATCAAAGGAACTCCTATAGCTTGCTTCCATTTCTTGGAGCACTCAAACTCCTAAGAACACTAGAGAGAAACTAGAGAGAACATTAGAATATAAGGGAGAAGACGATTTTGGTGTGAGGAGTTGAATACAAAGGGATATTTATAGGTGTGTTGGGGCATGGTTTTAGGAAATGTGGATCAAGGGAAATCAATGGGTTGATTCCCTTAAATCTGTTGCCTTCCATGATAGCCATTATTAACTTTCAAAAAATGAGGAATTTGATTGATTTTCTTGCCTCTTCCTTGCTAGGTATGGGATCTTCTAGAACCTTCTTCAAATCCCTTCCTTGGCCACCAAGTGGTCTGATTTTAGCTGCTTATTTTGATGCCAAAAGTGGCGACTAGACCTTCTTCAAAACAGCCCAAAAAAATCTACCCCGAACAGCCCCCTATTTCAGAAATAAAACTGCCAAGACTTACCATAATTAAGGCAATTCCATAACTAAGGAAACTAACCAATTGTTGAAATGTTATCTCAAGAAATTCTTAAATTCTAACTCCTCCTTATTTAATTATTTCAACTTGTTGAAATAATTCTTGCCTCCAAAAATTAAATTACACCTGCATTCCAAATCACCCTTTGAACTTGAATCTTAATAGTACCAGCATCCACCAGTGGTTGCACGTTATATAATTTTATTCTAAAATTAATAAAAATTACTGAAAAAATAACTTTTAAGGGTGGATGGTTATCAGATCAAGCATGTTTGCAAAGGGAATCAAGCGGTTGATGCTCTTGCAAGTGGTTGATGCTCAGCTCAAAGTGAGGAATTTACACAATTTGGCAATTTTCTCTTGATGACATCGAAGCGCTTCTGGCCAAGGATGTAGATGAGATGAAATTTTTGCGCGCTTGATGATTAGTTTAATCTAATCGGATGTTTTTCGATTCTTTATCTTAATTCATTTCACTTTTATTTTTTTTATCTCGCCTTTTCAGGTTGTGTCACAAAAAAAAAAAGCGGAAAAAATAATTTCATTAAGTGAATGAATGACTAATATATTAAAAGTAATAATATACCTCTTTGGGCACCCTGAGCCGGTGGGTTTAGAGGTGTGATTTGAGATGATAATGGCAAATGGATTGAAGGATTTTCTGGCTCGATTGGGGTTGTATAAAACCTTTTGGCTGAGTTGCACACAATTTGGAATTGATTGAAGCGCCTTTCCTCCCTTGTTATTTATTGTGCTTGGTGCTACTCTGACTCGACTGAAGCTTGAGGCTTCTCCACACTTTCCTCGACATTGATCACGCCCTTTTTCCTCTGGTGAGGAACATTCATGATCTTCTAACTGCTCAGTTGGCCTCTTATTGGTCTCATATCATGCGTAAGGATAACTCTGTTGCTGATTCTATGGCAAAGCTCAGAGGCATTCTTTACGACTTGGACTTTCCCACCAGATGACGTCCGACAATTGCTTTCCGCTGATATGGCCGGGGTCCATTTCCTACTCCTTTGATTCTACTTCCCAACACCCCTTTTCTGTAGTAGGTATTTAGTTTTTTCTCTTTGTCGACGCTCGAGCGTCAATTGTAACCCAAAAAAGTAATAATATACCACATAAGATATTTATAATAATAACTGGGAATTTATGTATATATAATATATTAAAATTAAAGTAATTATAATCTAGAAATTAAATTAAAAGATTTCATTTTTTAAAATAATTATTGTATTAATTTAAATTATTGTTTTTTTTTTTTGAGGGGAAGTTAATTTTATTGATGAAAACACATAGTCTAGTCTCGAGTGTCTGAGACTTACAACAAACTAACATATGCGGTACCAACTAAACAGCAAGAATCAAAAGCAAAAAAACAAAGATAGTACACACAAACCTACAGTCAAAAGCCAAAACCAAATCCAATCCCAAGAATCAAATACTAAACCACCATGGAAGAGTCACCCGAAAGCATAGCAGCGGGGCAATCAGCATTATCCAAACAATCCGATGCGACAACAACACAGCAGAATGGCAGCAAATATACAAACGAATAGCCTCCCTTTATCCCAACAGCGCAACAGTAGTAATGTCCAGACAATTGAATGCTCACTTATAACCTGTTCCCTTCGTATATTACCTCGTAACCTCATCAGCATCTTAAAGGTGCCTTCTCAAGTACAACAGCAGCAGTAGGAATGGTGAGACAAATAGACAATCCTAAAAAATTACTTCAAGAAACAAATCTCCCCTACATAGAACTCAACTCCAATACATCGATTCATAAGGACAATGACAAGGTTATGACGAGATCAAGGCTGGGGATAGGGAGAAGAGGGAGAAAAGAAGAAAAAAAAAAGGGATAGAGGAACCGTCAATGATGATCTCACTGGGCTACATTACTTGATGCACAAAGAAATGCTCAGCTACTAATTTCAAAACCATCAACATAAAAAGTCTGGGTTACCATGCAGCTCCAACTTTCAAAACCGTCAATTTTGCCACAAAGAAATGCTCAGCTACTAATTTCAAAACCATCAAGAAACAAATTATTGTTAATATTACAAACCCACATAATTTATTACACGTGGATTAATAATTATTTTATTTAAAAAGATATATAATTCAAAATTATAAGAAAACGTTTCAAAATGAACTCGACAGCATTATATTTATATATATGTATATGTATATATTATAAAATCAAACTTTAAATTATTATTATGGAAATCAAATACAGTTGGTCTGAGTGGTATAAGATTCTGACAGCTTAAATAAATATCTTGTGTTTGAACCTTTGGTATTCGCCAAAAAATTATTATGGTAAAACTCGTTAGTCAATTATAGGTACTATATACTCCCTCCATTCCTATTTAGATGTCTTTTTAGAGATTAAAAAGTATTCCTAAATAGTTGTTGTTTTAGATATTTATGCTCTATTTTCCAATTTTGCCAATTATCTCCAATGAATACTATTTCTAGACATTTATTGCTAAATGATTTAGTTGGAGGATAAAAATAGAAATTTATGAGATAGTTAATGCAATTTTTGGTTATTGTTAGGGGTGAAAGTGGGGCGGATAATATCCGCTCGATCCGACGCCGTATTCGATTATATCCGAATCCGAATTCGAATTTTTATATCCGGCGGATACGAGATAGGATATGGGAATGTAAATATCCGTCCGTATCCAAAAAATCCGAATATAATGTGGATATTATCCGTATTTTCTATCCGAATATCCGAAAATTTATATGTATTTATATATGTATAATATAATATATTATATTAACTATAAAATAAATAAGTAATACTATATGTATAAATATAATCAAAAGCTTGAAAGCCATATGTAATTTATTAAATCAAATCATATCAATCAACTCGACTATATCATTAGGTTCTTTGCATCAAAACTGTAGTATATAATATCTTGTAGTGATGTTATTTAGATGTTTTGAACGAAATAATTAATGATATTGGAAAATTTTAAAATTTAGTTTAGCTTACATAGTAGTATATTCCGATTTCACTTAAAAAATTATAAAAAAAATTTAATTTTAGTAATTATAAGATTATCCGAGTTAAAATCCAAATCCGTCTCGTATCCGTTTCCCGAAATATTCGAATTCGTATTTGTATCCGGCCTATTCGTATCCGATTCCATATTCGACAAAAAAAATATGGGATAGGATACGGGATGAGTACTATCCGCCCGTATCCGTCCCGTTTTCACCCCTAGATTGTAATGGAGGGAGTATATATCATTGTAATACTATATTGTTAACAAATAAAAAGAAGAGTTCCATATATGGCTATTAAGCCACTAAAGCAACAATCATTCAAGCGAACCGTCGTTCGTTATTTTAATGGTAGCTTATGACGTGGCTATTTATTTACTACAATTTACAAAAAAACACGTAAATTAATTAACGCATGTATTAGAACCAGTTATTTCTCCATGCAGATGACAATATTCTTGGCAAAGGATAGAAGTAAAAAGATGTATTCCATGCCAATATATGGAAAAATAACCTAAAAGGACATTTTCCTTTTCATTTTATCCAAATCAGTCATCTACTAATTTTTGGTTCCATATAGTCCTCTAGCTTTATTAATTATTTTCAAATCCATACTCCGGCAATGTTCACGCTTGCAAATGGGCAGGAACATTTTTAAGGTCAGATGGGTAGGAGCGTTGTTAAGGTCTTGCAGATTTGCCATTTTATGGGTAGGAGCATTGGAGGGCTATGGGAATGGGTGTGAATTGGAAGTGTTCACTAGGATGGGAATGGTGTGCGAATTGGAGAGTTGGATTTTTTTTTTTTTTTTTTAATCTAAAGAGTGCCACATGGACCCTAAAATGGATTGCCATGTCAGTTGCTATAATTGGATCTTTATTATAGTATAAACTAAACTACATCTTTTCCCGCCCAAATTAACCCTAAAACCCTAAATGCAAAATCAACCTCACAAAACCTAATTTTACGCTTCTTTTCCGCCACCCACTTCAATGTTCTAACCCAAAACGCAGCTTCACTCGCCTCCATCCGGTTTCCGCCATCCACCTCCATCCCTCCGCCTCCATCTGTTTTCCGCCATCCTCCTCCATCACTCCGACCCCATCCGCCCGCCGCCGTGTCGCATCTTCGCCTGCAGTGGCTCTGCTCCGCCTCCATCAGTTTTGCCCCCAAACCGCGTTTCCATCGACTCCATAACTGAGTGAAGGTTTTTATTATAGTATAAAGTATATCGATCGCATCCTGGTATTATCGCTCCATCGCCTCCGTTGATCGACCTTGCGGTCTGCTCCTCCTCCATCAATTTTATCCCCGAATCGGTGTATCGATCGCATCCTGGTATCATCGACTTCATCGCCTCCGTTGATGTATTGAGCATCGACGGTTTCCCGTGATTGTTTACCATGTTTAGAGTGATTAATAGCATGTAGTTTTGTGTTTTCCTGTAGATTTGTAGCTATTTTAGAATTCCATTACTCCGAGTCCGATGAATGATGTATTTTTGTGGTGTGCAATGTTAAACTGCTTTTGGTGTTTATCATAGATTTTTCCACTATGCTGGAGACCTTGCTGCCGAGATGTTGCAGAATAAACTGGCCAGGGGTGCGAATGCAACTATGCAAGTGTTGTTGGATTTGGGATTCATATGATGGCCAGATTTGGCTTCCAGAAAGAAAGGTATTTGTATTGCTTGATTTGGTATTTATATAAACGTTTGGATTGGTGTTTTCCTGTTATAATTGCTTCGTCTTAATGTAGTAAAACATGTTGGAAGTATTATTAATGTATTGTGCGTGATTACTGAGTCAGACAGTTTTACCTTAGCAATGCAGAGCCACCATCTCTTACTCATAGCCTAAAAGTCTCATAAAATTTTTAGAAATAAAAATAAAAATTTGTGGAAGTTTCTTCCAAGTTTAATTAAATTGAATGGAAACAATCAATTCTATTTTGGTACTGCTGAAGAAATTCTCGCCAATTACATATTAGGAATCAAAGTTTGGGACATTTAAACACTTCAGCAGTTCTTGAAAGAATTTGAGCATTGTTTTCTTTTCATGGTTTGCTGGAACTGATGAACCTCTTCACTATTCATTTTGCAGGAGGCATATACCTAGGAATCATGTAAATCATTTCTGATTCGTCTTTAGCTTCTGAGACTTTTGCAAACCTCCCACCACCTACTTTTAACTTGAATCAGCTCACAAATGCTTTTTCAAAAAAGGGTTTGACGCAGGAAGAAATGGTCACACTTTCTGGTAAGAATCTTGGCTAGCTGAGGCAGAAGGAAGATTCCATTGTTTTAACAAATGAATTTTATTTTTGCAGGAGCACATACAATAGGAAGGTCACACTGCACATCTTTCAGCAACAGACTATATCATTTCAGCACAAGCTCAAAACAGTCTCCAACTTTGGATGCCATGTATGCAAACCAACTTAAGCAACAGTGCCCACCGGGTGGAATTGAGCTTTAAAATCTTGAAGCTATATTATTGTTTGAATAGTTATATGTTTTACACTTTGGATTGACTTACTGTTATGACTTGGTGGGTTTATGTAGGGAAGAGAAGGGATTGTCAGTCTACAAACCGGGGAAACAGTCTCCAAGTTCTCAAATATAGAGTGAAACAGGGTGATCTTGAAAGTGGAGCAGTTCTCTAAAGGTTTATCTAGATAACTAATGCATTTAAATCTGTCTGGATGTGGTTTTCTCTATGATTTGGCAGCGCATATAAACGAAGTTGTCTCAGAGTATGTTTTTACTACCATGCCAGCAGTTGACGAAGTCTTTAAGGTAATTATTAACTTTGGATTCAATAATTCAATTCTTTCTTTAAGACATTTAAATCTGTCTTTAATGATTAAATCGCCTCCGCCTCCATCTTCGCTTGCAATTTCGATTCAATTTTCTTGAAACTTCTGTGGATGATTGCAGAGAGAGCTCCTTTTAGGAGGTGGTGAAGAGTCTACAACACGGAGGGGAAATCTGATGTGTGTACAATGCTACAAGATATATTCTTCTACGCTGCTCAAGTTGTTTGAATGTTGTTCAGCATCGATGACAAGGAAATGTTGCAGCTGATTTATGTTTCGTCGCCCGTTTCCCTTTTCAGGTATGCTTCAATTCATTGCATTTTGAAGTCCTCACCAGCTTTAATTTTATTTCAACAATCTGTAGTACATTTTGATTTATATCTTGAACTATCCAATTCACTTTTATACCCAATATTACATGTTTGTGCTGTGAAAGCTCCTGGATTTGGTGAAAACAGGAAGTCTAATTTTCAGGATCTTGCTATCCTGACTGGAGGCCAGGTAACTGCATTTCCAAGTACCTTCTTACTTATCTCCTTGAAGTAGTGAAACTGTGCTTATAATTCATCTTTGGCGTTTTTCATACTAGGTGATAATGGAGGAACTTGAAATGAACCTTGATGATGTGCAGTTTGATATGTTGGGGTCATGTAAGAAGGTAGGTCTACCTTCACTTTATTCATATTTGGACCTTTTATGTTGTATCACTCTGTATGTATTTTTCCCAGCCATTTTAGATTTAAACAAGTTTTACTTTGGTTCAGGTCATTATATCTAAAGATATACTATAATTCTTGATGGAGCTGGCCAAAATAAATCCATAGAAGTAAAATTCGAGCAGGTTTGTTGCTCCTTCATTCTCAACTATTTCATTATGTTGTTTTCATCTTTGTTGAATTTTGTGTGATCATATCAAGTTGGCTGAGTATAGCAGGTTATTGTATAGGAAGATTTAATTCTCTTTTGAAGCAATTCTTGCTTTTTTAATTATTTTTTTGTTTGAAGCATTTTTTTTTGAGATTTTTTTTTTGAGAAAAAAACCAGTTTTTTGTTTGAAGCATACTTCGCTTTGTCTTAGCTGAATTCCGTATCTGTTGTCTTTTTCAAGGTAGCTGGAATAGTTACCGTTTATTTGTATGTCATCAACTTAAATTTATTGAATTGAACTGAACTATAGATGTTGGCATATCAAGGTAGCTGGGATAGTTCCGTATCTGTTGGCTTTGTCTCAGCTGATTTTATTATAAACCATTGAATATATAAATTTATATAATATATAACCAATAATTTTGTATTAAGAATATCTTTATATGATTTTGGAATAAAGTAAATTAAGAAGGATATGTTTAATTGTTTATGCTTAATTTATTTTGAAATGAATCGTAGTAATTTATTAGAGATTTTGAAGATAAAAAATTTTAACAGCATATAGTGATGTGCAGAGAAGTACTTTGTAGTTTGCACTGTCCGTCTGTCAAGCATATGGAGTGCAATGAGCTTAAAAGAGGTTATTGCATGAAAATAATATATGCACTGTCAAGTCCCTTCCCTAAAAGGTAGATTCTGAAAACTTTTAAAACAATACAGTGATTAGATCAAAGTGTTTTCCGATCTGTAAATCAATTTTGAAACAGGTTGTTTTAGGAAGTTATCTTTGTGTGGCAGGAGCTCTTTTCGGGCTAATAAAATGTACAAGAACTAGCCCTCCATACTGTATTCTGTTCAATTTAATTCTCTAATACATAATTAATTTAAGGATTTGTTTATATGATTTAGAATGAAATAATTAATTAATTTATTTTTGATAAGTTAAAATTATTTTGGAATTTGTCACTTTGGTAAGTATATGTTTATATGTTTATAATATATGTTTACCAAAATTCGTAATAATGAAATTAATTTTGACAATTGACATGTTATTATATGATTTTGGACTTGATTTGGTACTAAGAATATCCTTATATAATTTTGGAATGAATGAATTCATTAAGTTTATGTTTATATAATTATGAAATGAATTAATTTAATATGGATATGCTTATATTATTTTCGAATCAATTAATTTATTTATTAAGATTATGTTTATGATTTTGGAATTTGTCATTTCAGGAAGGATATGTTTATACATTTATATGATTTTTCTAATATTTGTATTAATGAAATAATGTTTATATGATTATGGAATGAATTAATTTACTATGGATATGATTATATTATTTTCGAATAAATTAATTTATTAATGGTATGTTTAATATTTTGGAATTTGTCACTTTAGGAAGGATATGTTTATTCATTTATATGATTTTTCTAATATTTGTATTCATGGAAATAATTTTGTATTAGGATATGTTTATATATAATTTTGGAATGTTTTTTCTCTGGTATGCTTATACACTCCCTACACATTCAAAATCACTTAAAGATTTAATTTAATCCAATTTGGTAAGGATAGGTTAATTAAATTAAGCATTTAATTAAAGATTTAATTATATACCACTTAAAGATTTAATTTAGTTCAATTTGGTAAGGATAGATTAAACCAATTTGATATACACTCACTAAACTTTATTCAATATCACTTAAAGATTTAATTTAATCCACTTAAAGTTTCCATTTCTATTAAGGATAGATTTATTATATTTTGGAATGATTAAATTAAAATTTTGGAATGTTTCAATTTGGTAAATATATGTTTACCATTTTCCCAGAATTGAGATATAGAATTGATATTTTTTAAGAAAGGTATGTTTTTCTTACCTTTTTTTAAAATATATTCCCACATTAAAGTATATAATTTGAAGTAGTATATAAATCAGATTTCTTCTACATTATTTTTCATTCTCTACACACAATTATCTAATTATACAATTCATTAGAAAAATGTCATTAGCTTTCAATCAATTAGGTCCGTTGGTAAAGAAACCAACTGTGAGGGCTATGTGCATAAGAAGTTATGCATTACATGAAAAATTGAACGACACCTTAAAAGGGCTGGAATGTATTTTCCATGATGCCGAGGTGAGAGTTCTTATGTTTTTTTTTTTTTTACATATTCTGCATATGAATGTGTTGTATGATCACAAATAAAACTATTTCTCTCTTTAACTTGGTTATTTTCATTCCATTAGGGAGTCCGGTTCCATTTCCAAGCTGGACGTGCAATCGCTTCTTTATTTCACAAACGTATAGAGGAGGGAGTTTTGTACACAATTACCCATTTCGGTGTTGTTGCGAACTCTGAGAAGTATCCTCTTACGGAACACGCTTTCAAGGGTGAATTTTTTGCCAAGACCTCTATTATTCGGGAGGACGATCCAACTTTTCCCCGGAGGCTATTTTGTTTCAAACCATTTGCTGAAATTCTTTCAATGGAAGATGTTTCTAATTCTCCTCCTATAGGTACAATTTGTATCATCAAATAATTTTATTTATTTTATATTTTATATTTCATATTTTATAAAGCTACCTTTATAATTTAACTTTTTTTTTATTTATGTGTATTATAATTACAGATATCATTGGTCGTGTTGTGAGCTTCACTGGTCCCAAAACCATCACCACCCGAGTGGGTAAGGAAAAGTTGTTGGTGGAAATGACCTTGGAGGATGCTGAGTATGTTTAAAATTTTACATATTTAAATTTAAATTTGAATTTTTATTTATGTTTTACTTTCCTATGGTATTACTATAAAGTGGTTGGCTAATACCATGTTTGCACATGTAAAAAAGTGGCACCACCATTAGTTGTTCGTTGTGGGATGACTATGCCAGTCAATTCAATCATTGTGCGATGGAAAACGGTAAGAATATCAATATTTTGGTACTGCAATTCTGCCGCCTCTCAATGTATCAAGGTAAATGCATACAAAACATTTTTGCATATTACATTGATTTTTAAATCATCATTATATATTTATTATTGGATCAAATTTAATCTTTTATTGATATTCAATAATGTGTAGGGAGCAATCGAATCCAAAATGGATTCAATGTCACCAAGCTCTCTCTAAATCCCCAAATATCCGAAGTCGATGATTTAAAGGAAAGGTACAACATATTTGATTTAATTTATTATATGTTTACTCTTTTGGTCATTATTCAGACTCAATGTAAATTGGACTGATTAATGGAAATTTTTATTTGTTTCTCATTATTATCTTTTTTAATGTACTAGACTAGGTTTGGCCATCTCTGCATCGGGAAATATTGCCAACAGCAGTCGCTCCAGTACCAACACAGTCGATGAAGATATTTCCTCTAATGCGATTACTTCAACAATAAAGACTATATGCACCACTGACTTGGTTAGTATTTTATATGTACTGCAATACTTAAATTTCAATAATTTCCTCGATAATGTTTTCTAATGATATTTCCATCCTGATGTTGAAAACAGCCGGGTACATATTCCTTTTCTGCCGAGGTTGTAAATGTTGATGAGTCAGTTGATTGGTTTTACCACGCATGCCAGATATGCACCAAGAAGATGGATCCTCAAGCTATAGGATTTAAATGCAGGAAATGCGGTGATAGAGATAGTAGTATCATGAAATACAAAGTATCCATCTTTGTTGCAGACGAGTCGAGTTCATCTTCGGCTGTATTGTTGGGACACGGATTGTTTTAAGCTGTTTGGAAAGTCAGCATTCGACTTGAATGCTTCACTGGAAGAGGTTTATATTTATGACTTAATTATACTTATTCTTATTTTAGATAACATCTCATTGACATTTATATATTTTACTTCATAATTAATCTGTGTATCTTATTATAGGATGAAGAATTCCCACTTCAGATTATTAACAGCCTCATGTACAAGAGTTTTACTTTCACGATGTCAGTTCGGAAAGGTGACTCACTTCGATTTGGGAGGCAGCTGAGTATTTTGTCCATCATTCCATATCAGTCATCTGAAAAATCACCCTCTCAGTCCATCGACCAAGCTGCTATTGCAGACACATCTTCGAACCAAGAAATGCAAATTGCTGGTGGCGATGCTTGCGGAAACAGCACTCCAAATCCAGTCCAGTCGGTTGTGCAATCCAATGAAAAAGATGATGAAATATACGACATTACCAAGAATCTGATGGACGAATTTTCTACCTCAAAGCCATCCAAGAAGCCCCGTTTAATCAAACCAAAAATTGAGAAGTAGGTTCAAGTTGTTGGAGAAGCCTATAAATTCCTTCTGTTTTCAGTTTTGAACTTTGTCATGCTTTCATTTCTGCTTTGAACTATGTTACTTTTTTTTAGATATGTTCTCATCAATTTCCATTTTCGTTATGGAACAAATTTTTTTATTCACATTGCTCGGCTGGCATTTTTTATCTAGGCAGGCATTTTTTATCTAGGCTGGCATTGCTCTAGAGAATTCGGGAAGATCATGACATGCTCTAGGCTGGCATTTTTTATCTATAGGAATTCAAGTCTGTGCAGATGGGTGATATTGCAAAGAAAGGAGCGCAACCTTCCGAACCCTGTAGAAGCCAGCAGCTCATCTTGATATTCAACTGCTAATTCTCTCAAATTTGGAATTCTATCAAGAATTTCCATAGTGCACTTAAAATTGAGTACTCTGTTAAGAGAAAACATGTTTTTCAGAATAATAGAACTTCCACCAATACCATCTACAGCAGGACCAGGCAAAAATACAGACACCAGTTTATTGGAATGTATCCACCGAAGTTGTGGCATCTCCCAAATTTTAGGTGGTAAAACTATTGGTAACGTGGAAAAGCTGTTAAAGACCAATGTCTGAAGGTTCCAAAGCAATCTTAGCCTATAAGATAAGGCACATACACACCAAACACACACTTTGCCCCTTATTTTAAAAAAAATCAACCATTACAGAACATTAACTTGGCCTTTATCTTGCACACATTAGCAAAACACTATCTTGCACACATTTCAGCCTACTCTGTATAGCAAAAGAACAAAATTATGTGTTGTCTTCAATAGTCTTAAATGGTACCCAAAATACAAAGCAAATTAGTTGAAAATACAACGATTTACCTGAACAGTATCTAGGATTGATTTTTTTACATCCTCAAGCCCACCAACATCTTCCCATTTAACATTAGGTACCTATAGAAACACCATGACAGAAAAACAGATTTGCTTATAATAAAATTCCCTGTCTGATTTGCATTTTCAAAAAGCATAAATGAAGCATAAAGTCTAGCAAGTATTAAATTTACCTTTGGAGTACCAAGAGCTGATGCATTTCTTTTCTTTGATCGTTCCAATGCTTTGTCTAAGTTTTCTTTGCCCAGACTTGGAGAATCACTCACTGTGCCATTTTCTTCAATTGATTTAGAATCAGATGGGACAAGCTTCATGTTTTCAGCTTCCAGCCTCATCTTCTCAGAAATTAAATTTGCACCAGTATCAGCGACTAGAGCATGCAGATCCCTGGGCGTAAAACCTGATGTCTGTCCAACTACATCCTTTACAAAATCCTCCACAGAATTCTGCACCTGAAAATTAATTAGATCCTCCAAACTATAATAGGTGAAGGTAGCATATTGCAGCCAAGAAAGCATAATTTACATTTTCTGTCCTATAAGATAAGGCACATACACACCAACACACACTTTGCCCCTTATTTTAAAAAAGATCAACCATTACAGAACATTAACTTGGCCTTTATTTTTTAAAAAACAAGACATTAGTCAGTCTGGTGTCCAAAAAATGTGTTGTCGGATAACAGTTCATTAAAAAAAGGTTGGACAAAAAAATTGATAACTACATATTGGAATCTCTGGAACTAATTATGGCATTTTATCTTTAATATATCTTTCACATAAGGACAAAATCTGCATATTTAATTCAATACAACCACTTATGGAAAATGTAATAATATTCCAAAACATACCTTTTTAGTGTACTGGACAAATAACTCAATGGTGGGTAGAAGAATATAAAACTGGCAAGACATAAAAAATATACACATAAGTTCCAATTCTAGCGTGTGTTTGTGAAGCAAATCCCATAGTTTTACTATGAAGAAGATAACTAAATCCGTTGTTCTTGGCAAAAAACGAGATGATTATACTATAAACGAAAATCATGGTGGTGCAAGGAAGATTTCACGTACCCAGTCAAATTCTGTCCAAATGTCTTCTTCGCCTCCGTCAAGATCTCCATTTACAGATATCACGAACAGTAAATTTCTCTATGCTTTGCCTTTTCTTTTCCTTATAATTTTCCATCCTGCTTTCTATTTGATTCAAACTATGAAAATCATAGGATTCGAAATTGACACATATTTTGAAATTTCTATCGTGATTCCTATTTAGTTAAGATATTATTGGTCGAGGATTAACTTTTTCTGATTACATCACATATTTATTCATTTGCTGCAGCTTTTAGGAATGATGAGGGAACTGAAATTCTTTCTTTTTTTTTTTTCAATTTTCTAATTTTTTATTTATTTTTTTCTGATGAACATGGTAAATAGGTAACACATTGCATTGGTTGTTAAACATAATTAAAGGGCATATTCGATTAAAATTAGTTGTTGAAGGAGACATTCTTCATTACTTTAAATTGACGAAGGCACCTATATTTCTTTTATTTGTTGGCTCAAAACATGTATAAGAAGAGTAATTTTACTATTGCAACCACTCCATTCAAAATGTATCCCGTATGGCTCAATCCATTAAGCATTTCAGGAGCTCATTCCACTAATTCATTCTGTATAAAATTGTAAATTATAGAGCTGGATGAAATAAAAAATACCAGAATTCGGTGAGGGGAAGGTTTAGTAATCTGAAACTAAAAAACATCAGAATTTAGTCACAACTGTATGAACTACCCTAAAGATAATATAGGGTAAATTCTAATATGAACTATGCTCCCAGAGTAAACTATTCCTTCTATCCCCAATTGAATTTACCTTCTCCTAGAGGCAATGTTTTTTTTTTTCTTTCCTTGGAAAATTAATTGCATCCTAACATATACTAATACATAATGCTTGAGTATTTTGGGTAAAAATATTCCTAAAACTTAGAAATACATAACAATTTGTAAGGAATCATCAAAACTAGAGATGAAGGGTAATAAAAAGGACAATAGACTTCAGAAGAAAGTGCCTAAATCCACTAGGACAGTCTTATTACATCAGTTTAATTACTTCAATAGTTGATTTGTGTTATCTAACCTGTGCATTTCCAAAATGCATAGATATACCCATATTGCAAAATATCAAATTATGTGGATGTTAAAATGTTGAAAAAAATTTAAGGAATTGTGGTCTGACTTTTTTTTCTTTCTTATATATATATATATATATATCTGTTTTTTCTTCTATTGTTTTTCTGTAGCATCTATGAACCAGAACTCTCCTCTTCAATCTCAATTTCCTGAAGTTATTGACCTCACAGTTGAAGAATCGAATATACATTTTTTGAATGTTACAAGGGATGGTGGAATGACGCATTCAACCTATGTTCAGTGTTCTCCATTTAGAGATGCGACGAATGGTCAGTTTATTATCTCTTTCTGGAAATAAAATATAGTGGATGCCTAAAATTTCTATTTCTATCTAATCTATTATTTATTGATAATGGTAAGCTGTGGCTCCCTTAAGTGACAATCACAATCGGCCAAGGAAGATTTCACGTACTCATTCAACTTCTATCCAATTCTCTTCTTCGCCTCCGTCAAGATCTCCATTTACAAATATCACGAATAGTAAATTTCTCTATGCTTTGCCTTTTTGTTTTCTTATAATTTTACATCCTGCTTTCTGTTTGATTAAACTCAGAAAATAACAGGCCTTGACATTGACACATAATCTAAATTTTCCATTCCGGTCCCTATTTAGTTTAGATATATAATAATTTGTATCTTTTACATGATTGGTCGAAGAATAACTTTTCCTTTTGCAATACCTATGTTTAAATTTGCAGCAGAGGCAGGGAACTAAAATTATATATATTATCTCTGATTATCATGGTAAATAGGCATCACATTGAATTGGTTGCTAAACATTTTTTTTTTTTTGAGACAAAGGTATTTTATTCCTTCAACAATAGACCATGAATCTGTCTTACAAAATGACATACTCCTATCTCCCCACACCATAGTTTTAAACCACAGAAGATACACGACATACACAAAAAGAGAAAAGGACCAAAGGCTTAGGCACATCTGGATTCAGAAAGATAGAAAGACAGATTTGTTTCAGAATTGGTTGCTAAACATAACTAAAGGGAAACTTCAAATAAAATTAGTCATCCAAGGGGACATGCTTCAGTGCTTTAAATTGACATAGGCACATATATCTCTTTTAGGTTATTTTGTGCCAGGACAATTTGATGGACATTTTATATATATATATATATATATATATATTTTGTTTATTCTACTCTTAGTTGATTACATTAACTCGAACATTATATAGTTCCTTTAGGTATATATCGTAATATTAAGAATCAAATATATCAAATATATGTGGAGAATTGTAGTTCCTCCTGAACTACTACTTTGTGGATGATAAACTAAAAAAAGTATAGGGTAATGATAAACTAGAATATATGTGATTTTCTATTTCTTATATTTATTTCTTCTATTGTTATTTTGTAGCCGCCATAAACCTGAATCCTCCTGTTCAATTTCAATTGCCTGGAGTTATTGGCCTCACAGTTCAAGAATCGAATTCATGTTCTTTGAATGTTACATGGGATGGTGGAACGATCAATTCAACATATTTTCAATGTTCTCCATTTAGAGATACGACGAATGGTCAGTTTATTTTCTGTTTATGAAAATAAAATGTATTGGATGGCTAAAATTTCTATTTTTGTTTATTCTATTCTTTATTGATCATGGTAAACTGCATCATTTGTAGCTCCCTTAAGTGACAATCACAATCGCCCAAGGGAAAATTCTATGCGGAATCCCCTGCCATGTTCAGCAACAACATTTTATTATGATGTTGGTGATCCTACTTATGTATGTGAATATTGTGGAGCTTACTTTTGGTACGATGAGAGAAGTTCAAAACACAGGAGAGCCAAGCAACCAAAGTACTCGGGATGTTGCCTAGGTGGGAAAATTGTTCTACCGAAAGTGAAGGAACCTCCAGCTCTTCTTCAAGACTTATTTAATGGGAGTTCAAATAAGAGCAAAAACTTTCTTAAGCACATTCGTTCCTACAACAGCATGTTTTCATTTACATCCATGGGTGGGAAAATTGATAGAACACTGAACAATGGCAGTGCACCACCAATGTTCCGTCTGCAAGGTGAAAATTATCACCGGATTGGAAGTTTGTGTCCAGGAAATGGAGAATCTCCCAAATTTGGACAATTGTATATTTTTGATACGGAGAATGAAGTAACCAACAGAATAAATGCTATAAGGTATTTCCTATTTCTGATGCTATTAAATATGTAATATTTTTTAAACCATTTCTATATGTTTAGTAACAAATGATGTGGATGTATTATTTTATGACATTTTTTAATTGACCTTTTGTACAGCAAAGGAAATGCTGAACATGAACTTTCTGCAGACACGGTATCGGATTTAATCAAAATGCTGGACAATCACAATGTCCTGACAAAATCTTACAGGATGGCACGTGATAGAATGAGGGATACTAATTGTGTGAATATTAAGCTTCGACTTATAGGGAAAAGGGGAAGAGATGGCAGGACATATAACCACCCCACAGTTTCTGAGGTTGCGGCTTTGGTGGTTGGAGATTTGGATGAATATATTCAACCAAGAGATATAGTTATTGAAAGTCGAGCAGGAAAGTTGCAACACATAAGTGAATTACATCCATCATATCTTCCTCTCCAGTATCCTTTGTTATTTCCATATGGTGATGATGGTTATCGTGAAGATATACCACTTACCGAGAATACCTCCCACACCATTGCCTTCCGGAGAAAGCATGTTGCTATGAGAGAATTCTTTGCCTATAGACTGCATGCAAGGCAATTTGAACCATCATTTATCTTACACTCTCGACGTCTTTTCCAGCAACTTTTGGTAGATGCCTACACAATGGTGGAGACCGGAAGGATTTGTTATATAAGGATGAATCAAAAAAAATTGCGTTGTGATGCATACAACCAATTGAATGATGCATTAACACGAGGTGAAACAGATCTGGGTAACATAGGCAAACGTGTAATTCTTCCTTCCACTTTCACTGGTGGAGCAAGATATATGATACAAAATTACCAGGATGCGATGGCCATTTGTAGATGGGCAGGGTATCCAAACCTCTTCATCACTTTCACATGTAATCCGAAATGGCCAGAGATTAATAGATACCTTGACGGATGCGGGCTGAATTCCGAAGATCGTCCAGATATTATTAATCGTATTTTCAAGATGAAGTTGGATGACATGATACACTTCCTGAAAAATAGTCAACCTTTTGGTAAAGTAAAGGCCGGTAAGTTATTCAAAATTATTATATAAGTATGTAATCACATAATCCTGTAAGTACTAATGTTCTATTTTTTTTTTCACTTTTCGTGCAGTTGTATATACAGTGGAATTCCAGAAGCGCGGTCTTCCTCATGCTCACATTTTACTCTTTGTGGATGGACATTTCATGGCTGTGAATCCGGAAAGAATTACTGATATCATTTCAGCAGAGATACCAGATGAACACTCTGACCCTTTATACTACAGAGCTGTATGTGATTTCATGGTACATGGACCATGTGGTTCTGTTAATAAGAATTCTCCCTGCATGACTAAGGGACGTTGCTCCAAACATTATCCAAAATCTTTTGTCGGAGTAACATCTTTTGATGATGATGGATTTCCTGTCTACAGACGCAGGAACGATGGAAAAATGATTGAAAAAGGTGGTATATTTGTTGATAATAGGAGCATTGTTCCTCATAATAGGGAGCTTCTTCTCAAGTACAATGCACATATCAATGTTGAGTGGTGTAATCAGAGCCGTTCTATAAAGTATCTATTCAAGTACATACACAAAGGCAATGATAGAGTTACAGCTACATTTTATGAGAATGTGGAAAATGGTGCAACTTCTACTATGGATGAAGTTCGTATATACCTGAACTGTCGATATATATCATCGTGTGAAGCAGCTTGGAGATTGTTTATGTATGACATTCATTACAGAACACCATCTGTTGAGCGTTTATCTTTCCACCTCCCAGGCGAACACCAGGTTTTCTTCTCTGAGACAGAACCGCTGCCCAATGTTTTAGAACGTGCTACAGTCAAACAAAGCAAATTCATTGAATGGTTTAAAGCAAATGCAAAATATCCAGAGGCACGTGAACTAACATATGCTGAATTTCCTACGAAGTTTGTATGGAAAGAGGATTGCAGAGAATGGCGGCCTAGGAAACAAGGCTTCTCTATTGGCATATTGACTTTTGTTTACCCTGGATCAGGTGAACTCTATTACCTGAGGCAACTTCTAAGTGTTGTCCGTGGTCCAAGGAGCTATGATGATCTGCGTTTAGTGAATGGTGTTCAGCACAAAACATTTCGGGATGCTTGCTACTCTCTTGGTCTATTGGATGATGACAATGAGTATGTTGATGCAATAAAGGAGGCAAGTAATTGGTCTTCTTCGCTATCTCTCCGACGATTTTTTGTTTCTCTGCTCCACTCCAATACTTTATCAACCCCAGAAACCATATGGGAAAGATGCTGGGAGTATTTTATTGATGACATTCAGTACAATCATCGAAATTCAAGCCTGCAAATAGGTCACATTTTATTTTATTTTTTTACTGTATTAATTGTCTATCAATTGGTTCTATTTTTGTTATTTTATATATTCAATATGATATTCAAACTAATAATATGAGTTCTCCACATCTGATCATCTAAGAAAAATTAATATATATTAATGATTTCATGTAGATCAAATATAATTTAAAGTTAGAACACCACAAAACATTGCTCAACATGTTTGTTATCTTTCGCTACTGTTCCTTTTGTGAAATATCCACCAATGTTTTCAATATTTGTGTTATGCAATACTTGCTCTTTTCTCCATATATGCAGAACACCTATTAAATTGTCAGAACAGTTCATAACACATTTAAATTGCTTGCTATTGATTTTTTCTCTATGTAAATACATCGAAAACTATCCACAGTGGCTCCTATTGACAATTTTTAGTATTTAAGTTCATATTGTTGTTGTGGACATTGGTTCTCATCACAATATGCAATGCAGAGGTTTTTATGCTTTTTTAAAAATCAATTTATTATTTATTATTTCAAATTAATATTGGGACAAAATAATGTCGATTTAATTTTATTATATATAAATAAATGTAACTATTCTAATCAAATTTAATTTCACAACAGGTTCACTAACAGAAAATGAGCTCCATAATCTGGCACTATGGGAAGTTGAGAAGTTGTTGATGCGTATTGGGCGAAGTCTGCGTAACTTTCCAGGAATGCCTTATCCAAGTGGGAACTTAACTGAAGAGTCAACGAATGCTCTAATTATGGAAGAACTTCGTTATGATCGTTCAATGTTGTCTATTCAATACCAAGAGTTTCTGCAACAGTGCACCGAAGAACAACTTGAAATTCATAATCGAGTAATGGATGTTGTCCGGTCAGGTCGGGGTGGTTTTTTCTTTGTTTATGGGTATGGCGGCACTGGAAAAACATTTGTATGGAATGGCTTATCTGCGGCAATAAGATCTGAAGGTGGTATAGTTCTAAATGTTGCTTCGAGTGGAATTGCATCTTTGCTACTACCTGGTGGACGAACAGCTCACTCTAGACTAAAGATACCCATAAGTGTAACAGAATGCTCCACATGTAATATCACAAAAGGGTCAGATTTAGCAGCTCTCATTAAAGATGCAAAGCTAATCATATGGGATGAGGCACCTATGACGCACATACATTGTTTTGAAGCTCTTGATCGCAGTCTATGTGATCTAATGCAGGAATTCCGAGCAGACATGTCTACAATACCTTTTGGTGGTAAAACTATTGTTCTTGGGGGCGATTTCAGACAAATATTACCTGTAATACCAAAAGGGTCAAGACAAGAAATTGTCAATGCTACTATCAACTCATCATATTTATGGAAAAGTTGTGTTGTAATGCGGTTGACAAAAAACATGAGGCTTCGAACGGCTAATACTCCTGACGAAATGTGTGAAATAGAAAGTTTTGCTAAGTGGTTAACTGACATTGGAGATGGAATACTTGGCGGAGAAAATGACGGTGAAGCTAATATTGATATTCCATCTGATCTTTTGGTTGTATACATGGGAGATCCAATTGCTGCAATTGTAGAAGCTGTTTATCCATCCTTTATTCAGAATAAAAGTGACCGGGAATACTTGAGATCAAGAGCAATATTGGCGCCAACAACGAACACCGTTCAACTGATTAATGATTATATGTTATCTCTGAATGATTCAGAAAGCAGAACTTACCTAAGCTTTGACAAGGCATGCACATCAGAAGGCCAGCCTTCAATTATTGGTGAAATTCACACACCTGAATTTCTGAACACAATAAGAGCTTCAGGTCTTCCAGATCACGCTTTGCAGCTAAAAGTTGGTACTCCTGTAATGCTTATCAGGAATATTGATTCAATCAATGGCCTTTGCAATGGCACAAGAGTTGTTTTGACTCGACTTGGCAAAAATGTACTCCAGGGCGAGGTGATCACAGGAGACAATATAGGGGATTTAATTTTAATTCCCAGGATGACACTTACTTCAAACGACTTGAAGCTGCCTTTTAAGTTTCAACGTAGGCAATTCCCTATCATGATTTGCTATGCCATGACTATTAACAAAAGCCAAGGTCAATCTCTAACACATGTTGGACTTTACTTGAAAAATCCCGTTTTCTCTCATGGTCAGCTATATGTTGCAGCATCCAGAGTCACAACCCGTGCTGGTCTTAGAATATTGGTTTCGAATGATGATTGCGGACTGGAAGGGAAATGTACAAAGAATGTTGTTTACAAAGAAGTGTTGCAAAAGATATGATGTTTATCAGTAGACCTCTGAACTATTTCATTCTCAACTATTTCATTATGTTGTTTTATATTTGTTGAATTTTGTGTGATCATATAAAGTTGGCTGAGTATGGTCTTATAAGCATATTCCTTAAGCGGATTATTGTATAAGAAGATTTAAAATTCTTTTGAAGCAGTTCTTGCCTTTTTGATCATTTTTTTGTTTGAAGCATATTTGGCTTTGTCTCAGCTGAATTCCATATTTGTTATCTTTTTAAGGTAGATGTAATAGTTATCGTTTATTTGTATGTCATCAGTTTAAATTTATTGAATTGAAGTGAACTGTATTTATTGGCTTTTCAAGGTACCTGGAATAGTTCCGTATCTGTTGCCTTTGTCTCAGCTGAATTTATTGAGTTGAACTGTATCATAAGTTTCAATTTTCAAAGAATAGATGTTTATTTATATATTATGGTTCATGGTGGTTGTGGCTGAACTTTTTTGCTCTCCGATGTGATAATAAATCTTTGGGATGCTATATTCTTTCATAAAATTTAAATAAAAATGAAAAATTCACTAACCAAGGAATGAAAAAAATTTAAGAAGCAACTATGATGGAAAATTTACCATCTAATGAAAGTCATAGATGCATATTTCTGTTCATCGTCAACTAATTTAGTTTTATTCATTTCTTGGCAGACCAAACAAACATTATGTTCTTTCATCATCAGCTAACTACCAATTCGTCATCAAAACAAGTAGTAGAATGAAGCAGGCAAATAGTAAGAGTTAACAATTAGGCAAGACATAATTATGGGCATTCTGGCTTTCCGCAACACATAATTAGGCCATTCTCTATTCATAATAAAGATTCAACAATCAACAAAATGAATATCAAATCATCCACAGACACGCATACAAATCAATCAAACTAAATCAAAAAGTGAGAAATTAAAAATAAGATAGGCCAAAAAAAGGGCAATTCAAGAAAAAAGAGGGCTGCAATTTCTTAGATCTTACATTGCAACAACAGCAGCGACCCATATGAGAAATGATGTCCCAAATCCAAGCCCACCAATATTGATGGCATGATTCCCAAACTTCTTCACTGCGCTCCCGATTTAATTCAAATCTGAATTGAGTAGTTCAGTTGCTGCTGAATCAGTCTTCATAGCCAAGTAACTGCTCCTCCTCCCGGCCATCTTTGATCTCACCAAGCAATTGGATTAGGGATTTAGATATAATGTAACTGCTATAGTAGTAAAAAGCTGTCAGATCATTCAGTTGGAAAAAACCCAAAAATTCAAAAATTTAATTGTGAAAAATTTTTGGATTTTACACTCTAAAGTTTGGAAAGCCAGAAAGGTAAAGAAGAAAAAAACAGAGGTAGAATTTGCTGGAAAATGGAAAGGGCGAAAGGGGTCCCAATTGCCAAACACATCCCTGTCGAAAATGGGAGCCAACACACATCTCACTTTAATTTTTTTTAGAAGAAAAATAAAAAAAAAATATATAGTTGAACTGATTACATTATTTATATTTACATCAATTTTATATTGAAAGGTACAGAAGGGTTCTATTATTATTATTATTACTAGATTTTTTCGCCCTCTGCGCAGGGGTGTTGAACTGATATGACGTTATAAATGTAATATAGATTTTTCTTTTGGATTACATAAGATTCAAGGTTTTTGTTTAAATAGTAGTTGAATACATTAAATAAAAATTTAAAAGAGAAAATACAGCAGAGAATAAGATGAAGGAAAAAAATTCTAACCTACAACCAAGTGGACATAATATAAAATAAATTATTTTTTCTATTAAAAAACTAAATATATAGAGTTTGCTTTCATATCTAAAATGATAAGAGCAAGTGGAAAATAATTACCCTTTAACTATTCAAAATTAAAACAAATTATTTTTTTGGATTATTAAGGTTCTAAAAAATATCATGTTACTCCCTAATATGTTGTACAATTTGAATATTATGCCTATAGTTTTTAAAGAATATTATTTATACTTTTTTTTTTATCTTTTCATCATTTAAAATTTATATTTTATTAAGTAATGTATTTTAAATCATTATTATGATTAGTTTTTATGGACTAATCTTTAATTTTATAAAACAAAATCTAATTCTAATTACGTTTTGATTATCTGTTAATTTTTAAAATATTATTTTAGTCCATAATATTGTCCAATTTTTTTTCTAAAAATATCATGTTACTCCCTAATATGTTGTACAATTTGAATATTATGCCTATAGTTTTTAAAGAATATTATTTATACTTTTTTTTTATCTTTTCATCATTTAAAATTTATATTTTATTAAGTAATGTATTTTAAATCATTATTATGATTAGTTTTTATGGACTAATCTTTAATTTTATAAAATAAATTCTAATTCTAATTACGTTTTGATTATCTGCTAATTTTTAAAATATTATTTTAGTCCATAATATTGTCCAATTTTTTTTCCATATTGATTATGAAAAAGTTTAGTAGTTAATATTTTAATTTAATTTAATTAGATTTTTATTTTTTTAATTCATTATTATTATAACCCCTTAAATTGTAGTATTTATACTTCGATACCAAGTTTTTTTAGAAGGTATGCTTTTTGAACATATTTCTATAATTATAAATTATTTTTCTATATGGATAAATATATTTATTATTTAAGAAATTGTAATGAAATAAAATTAGAAAAATAAAAAATCTGAAAAACAATGAAAATAAAATAAAAAAATCAAGTAAAATAAAATAAGAATCTAAATATAATTAATAATGAAACTAATTTCTAAAATTAAAGATATTATAATAAATATAATTTGATTTATCATTCATGGTGTGTTATTTTATTTTATTAAATAATATAATATAATTTTATTAGTTAATTATATTTTTTGTATTTAAGTTAAAAGGAAAAATTAATTACTAAATACAATATTTTCAAGTTGTTTTGCTATTGCGAAACTTTTCAAACGTGAATGTGTGAAATGAGATTCTTTTCAAATTCTTAGGATCAAAATACGATATTTTTAGAATTGATGAGGTCGAATTTGATATTTTAAAAGGTAGAAGGGTAGAATTTCTAAACTAAATAAAGTTTAGGTTATTTTTTGTCAAAAAAATTATGGCATAAATGACCAAACTTGAAAAGTTTAGGGTTGTGTTTTAGGAATAGTTCAAATAATAATTAATTAGTACTATTTATTTATGTTTAACTGTTTACTTAATACAATTTTTTGTGAAAAATAAAGTGGTAAATGATGTTTGATTGAATTCACATGTTTTGTACCATGTTTGAACATGTAACATGATCACCTCATATTATAGTTTTTTTGAGTAAAAATATTGCTACAACCATTTATTATTACCACAAATATTTAAATATTATTTATACTAAAATACTTCAATATTCTTTTACAGTATACATTATTTTAAAAAAAATTGCTACAACCATATACTTCTAATATTCTTTTGAGAATGATGAATTAAATTTAATAAGGATAGAAGAGTCTGCACAAGCCAAAAAGTATTCAGGATTTATTATTATTATTATTATTATTATTATTATTATTATTATTATTATTGGATGGATTTATATGCAGGAAAAATCATGAAAGGAGGGAGATTCTTATTAAGGGAAACATTTGAAGATATATTTTCCATATATGTAGATTTTGTATATCTATGTATTCATGGGATTGATTGATTATGTAACATCCCGGATAATTATTTCATAATTAATTTAATTAATTATGATTAATGAACCAATAGGGCTCAATAAGATTTAAATTAGTTGGTAAATAATTTAAAGTGCCCAATAGCATTAGAGATTAAGCCCACAAGTGATTAAACAAGGGGGGTCAATATGCATAGTTGGAAGCAATGAGAGGATTTAAATGCAAAGGGGGATATTGCAATTTGGCCCTTGGACTTAAATTAGGGGATTTATCTTTCACCACTCCAATTGAGCACTAGAACCCATTTTGGAAGAGAGAAAGGGGCGATGGAGAGTGGTGAGCAGCGGCATGGAGGAAGAAGAAGTAAAAGAAGCTTATCTCAAGCACTCTTCAAGGTATTGTGGCTCCCTCCTTTTCTCTTCCATTTTCTTCTTCGGTTGGGGCTGTTTTCATTTTGTTAAGAGAGAAATCCGGCGACTCGCCGGAGGGGAGGAATCGACGGAGTTGTGGGGAAGATGAGGAGAAGACGGGGTGGCCATGGCGAGGCCGGAGGCTCCGCCTCCGGTTGGTGTTGACTCCATAGCACACGGTGGCGCTGTGGCAAGGGTGCGACGCACAGGTGTGCGTCGCGGTGGGGCTGCCACTGTGGCGGCCGCCGGCTTGCCTCCGCCGGCGTGGTGGTGGTGATGGCGGTGCATGTGGTGTTTGGGTGATGGTGAATGTTGACAGTCCGGTGGTGGTGACTTTTTCTTGAGTTTTTCATGTTTTTGTGTTCATAACTTTCTTGAGCTTTAGTTTGATTGGTGTATGTGGTAAGCTAGCTTTATTAGGAGTTGTTGGGTTAAATTTTCATGAGATATTGAGGTATTAAATTTGGAGTTATTGAGGTGTATTGGAAAGTTCTGTTAATCGAGTAAATTCTTGAATAAGTGGACTGTTAATTGCTAAATAATTGGACATGTTGGGTGGTTCGTGTCTTGATTGGGATATTCATGTTGTAAGTGTTGTGTAGTGCTGTGTGAGTCGAGTATATGAAGTATTGCTTTTAATTCTTGGAGTCATGGTGAAATTTATAAATGTATAAATGGTGATTGTGGAAGAGTTATGATTTGGGAGATTCTTGGATTTATATATGCATATGTGTGTATATATATGTGGATTACTTGAATAATTGGTTTATATTAGGAATTAGTTGTGTTCAATTCCTATGAATTCCAGATGTGTGAATTAAAGGGATTTTTCTTGTTAAAAAGTGTTCTTTGAACATGTTGAATAATTGGGGGATTGATGAAAGAAGCTCTTGTATCACTTTTATATAGTTATTAAGATTGTTGTTTTTATGTTCTAAATTCTTAACCATGAAGTTGTTGATTGTTAATAGTGATATGGGTTGGGCATGAGGTGTATTTCCTGAAGTGTTGGAAGATTGTGAAGAGAAATGGACAAATAATTAATTTTTTAAAAATTTGGTAGTAGTGTGTTGGAGCTTGCTTGCTAAACTCCTTGGTGATTGTTGGATTGCTTTAAGTGATTATAGAAGTGGTACAAGTAGTTGGGATTGTATTGTTATTATTTGAAAATTTTATTATTTGTAGGGAACAATCAGAAGTGCGGGTTAAAGAATTTGGTAGCTTGAGGACGTGCAATGGGAACTTGAAGATTGATAATCCAGGCAAGGAGTAATTAGTAATCTGTAGATTAGGGAGTTAGACGAGATGCTTAATGATTATTAAATTTATAATTGAACTAAGTCATGGCATGTTAACCTAGACGATTAGGATGCGAACCTAATTAGGTTATACTTTGGATTTAGGGACGTCTATGACTAGACTGGCTCCCTAGGGATTTATTACTCGCTATGTTAGAGCTAGTAGAGTTTATAATGGATGTAGAAGTGGTGTATGAAACGTTATGTATTTATGATAGGGGAACTTAGACGACTAGGGGTTTCTCTGACTATCATGTTACTTGATTATAGGAATGATGGCTTGTATCTTCTTATACTTGTGATTATTAATAAATAAGAATGTGAGGCATACACGTTGCCTGTGCTGATTATTATGTTATGTGAGAATTATGTTACAGATAAGGATTGGACTAGAATCTTTTTAAGTAAGGTATCAAAGGTGAAATTGAGATATTATGTTCTTATTGGTATTGTGCCTTTGGGTGTGAGGTGTTATACCTCGGTGATACTTGTGTTATGATACGGCATGTTTGGCATATGGGGAGTGAACCCTGTGCCATGACCGGCAATTGGGGAGTGAACCCTTTGCCATGACCCGCTAGACGCTGCTCTGGTCAGTGACGACTATCCGGCTCCCTCACCTATGTTATTGGCCCTGCGTAGGCTGTTTGTCCGCGGCGGGGGCGACGTTGACGGGCAGTTCATTGTGATGGGAGAGGGTGGTGTCCTCTCGCCAATGATGACTGTCGACCATGGTTATTAGGAAACGCGTTAGACATAATTATTTGTTGCATTTAGGATAGATAGACACGTAGGTCATATCATTCATCTCATCATTCATCATACATAATGATTGCAATGCATTTTATGGTTGAAGCACCGGTATGGGACGGTGTGATGTTTAAATACTGTATTTAATTTATGTTATTAATATATTCGAATTTATAATTATGTCATTTAATTCTCGTACTGTCTAATCTACTTATTACTGTTATTTACTTGCTCAGTACTTTTGTACTGACCCTTGCTGTTGATGTTGTTTTATAGATTCTCCATGGCTGGCGCATATGATGAGGATGGGGTACGGGCTGAGCGAACTAGTATAGATTACTATTGTTTTAATTGTAACAGTGTGCACAATTTGAATTAATTTATGTTGGTGTTATTAGGCTTTTGCCTTGTTAGTAATTAATTCAGGCTTGTAGCCCGGATATGTTTTTGTGGTTCCTGGGATTATTTTACTGTATTTTTGTTATTATCTCGCTTCGTATTAGCTGTCTAAGCTGAGTGATCAACAGTTTAGTACAGTTAATACGGCGGTGACGTCGCGAAAATGGTTTTAAATTTTCGGGGCGTTACAGAGTGGTATCAGAGCGGTTTGCTCTATTATGTGTTTAAAACTTGATAAAAACATGTGGTGAGGTGTGCGGGGATTGAATGCATGATAGGTTTTGCATTGTCATATGCTAGTTAGATTTATTTTACGCTATTATTTTTGTCAACTATACTGCGCACCTTGTGGATTCAAGCCATGGTTTGGAAGATAACCATGGGTAGATAACAAGGATATCTTAAGGGGATCTATGTTTTAATTCAACTAGCAACTTATTTAGAAGTTGCTGAATAATTATTGTTATTAATATTATTAATTGTTTGGGATTTCTGCTAACTTATGGTGTTGTGATAATGCATGAGATCTGTCTTTAAGGTAAATTGCAGGTATTGAATATTTAGACCACTTGATTAAGGAGGATCGTCCGGAGACACCCGAGTCGTTAAGCATTGGGTAATCATCAACAACAAGGTCTCCTGTGGGGCCCGTAACTAAATTGGAGCTGATCGGCACCTGCAAATCCATGCTATACAGATGCGTGATGATGATCCATTGTCAGCAGATGATCAGAACATCAGGAGAATAATATATCAGACATCTTTAAATTTTAAAGATATAAAGGGTAACTCATTTGACTGTATTGATCGACGGATTTATGATGACATTCAGTTGGAGACGTCGAATTGAGTATACCTAAGAGATTAATTGGAGGTGTTTATGCAAGTGAATGTCCTAATGTGCGATGCTCGTATGCTAATATAGGTATTCCTGTTATTGATTATGTTTCATCTATAAATTTTTCTTTTCATTTTCTTTATTATGAGAAAATGAATTCCTCTATTATTTTCCTTGCCTCTTTTGTTGATTCTACTGTGTACGTTTTGGTACCAGTTCTTTTCTTCGAGTTAAACTTTTCTGTTAGTATCTTGTAATGTCAATCACTCTTGAGGCCATCCGAATGGTCCTCATTGATACTTTATCAGCATTGATATTTTTCTATCGCTTCGATATTTTAATAGTTCGAATTATCTGTCATCTATAGTGGTATATTATCTATGTATTATTTAAAAATTTTCAAACTCTTCTACAGTTCCCCAAAATTTTATGCTATATTCTCACTGACTTCCTTACATTTTGGGGAAGTTTCTGTAGTACCTGTTTGAGCGTGAGGTAGCTCTCTCCTTTCATTTAATTATTCCTCATTTTATATTCTGAACTACTATTGTATCCGGAGTAGAGTAGTTTCTTACTGGGCATTTTGTTAGTACGTTCTATTCTCTACTGATGTATTATCTCTGTAATGAATTGGAGTCTCTATCAATCAGTCAGTAGGATTCCTTCTGCCAATCCGAGTCAACTCGTTATCGGTTCCCTTATTTGATTATATTGTTCCGTTATAGAATGATGTCCATCTTAGTATTCTTGTTCCCGCGATATATTTCTATATCATTTCGAAAATCATTATACTTGGTATCTACTTGGCACCCTTCCAGTAATTTTAATTCTTTTACCATTCCGATTCTTTTTCACTAAAAATCGGACTTCTATCCACTTCGCGAATTCCTTTTAACTGAATCAGCATCATTCCACACTATGTCTATTTATCTTCATTTTCTACTATACGGTGACGTGTAGATTTTTAACTTCTAGTAGGGAAAATGATAAGTCTTATGCAAGTCCTCCTATTTCCTACTATCTCCCCTTCAAGTATAATACTTGAGGGTAATCAGGTGTGATTGATGCACCGTGATAATCAGCTTCTAGTTGCATTGCTTTCAACTCGTTATTTAGAACACTCTTTACTGGTGTAAGCATCTTGTTGTAAAACAAAGCGCTCTACCTATCTGTATTCATTGTGTTCTGCAAACAATGATTTTAGTTGTTTGAATTTCTTTCCATCTGTATCGGAAGATTGTGGCTCCCGATATAATTCGGAATTTACCATATTCTTGGAAATTCAATTTCACCTTCTACTTTGTCTTGGAGATTGTTTGTTTCTTTTTGTGGTGCAGACTTATCCCAGGGCGAGGAATCCTAGTGAACTGTTGAAATAACACTGCACCTTGTGCAATTTCTATAAGGGGGTATGAAGCAAAACATCCTACAGTACGAACTTGGGAGCGACTAATTCAAAATGTAAATGGACTATTCGGAGCAGAACTCAGTCCTAACACAATCCAAATAGATTCTCAAGGAATAATTAACTATTTTAACAGTTAAGAATTGTGTAAGATATCCTCAGAATGAGATGAAATTCGGGAATTCCATCAGGACTAGGGCTTCTAGCCATAAATTGAGATGACTCCCGGGATAAAATTTACTAAAGTTTGGATCAATAAGCATGGAAATTAAGCGGATTGTATTGAATTTCCAAATGCTCCAATGAGAAAGTGCAAGACTGACAATAGAATTGTGAGACGAGATGCAACGAAACACAGAGTTTACGGCCAAATTGCTGATTGCTCTCCAGGACATGAAGTAAAAGTGTGAGAAGGAACCACGACCGGAGCTTGAGACTCGCGAGTTTCCAACGTATAGTGAACTCATTTAAAGGGAGACAAATCTAATTGATCCGTCGAATGTCAATGGAGATTTAGAGAAAAAGGCTACTGCTTGATATGAAACGCCGGATTTAATCTGGATTTTAATGACTAAATATGAGTTTGTAAGTTGGTTCCAGTGTAAGTGGGAGGAACACCTGAAGATGTTTAAGTTTCTCTTGCAATAGTCAACAACGTTCGAGTGTCAGGTTGACAAGGGTCGAGAATATGAATCATACTAAAGACGAGTAATCAATCAAGAATGAAGTACTTATTATAAGACGCTCTAAATGGAGAAAGGACTATGGTGTCAACCTGTGACAGGGACACGACGTCAGGGATTGATAGAAGCGTGTGTTTAGATGTTCAAAGTTGGAGCTCACCCACAATTCAGTGGAGATAACACATTGATCCATATCCTTATGTCATTCGAGGACGAATGATCCTAAGGGGGAGGGAATGTAACATCCCGGATAATTATTTCATAATTAATTTAATTAATTATGATTAATGAACCAATAGGGCTCAATAAGATTTAAATTAGTTGGTAAATAATTTAAAGTGCCCAATAGCATTAGAGATTAAGCCCACAAGTGATTAAACAAGGGGGGTCAATATGCATAGTTGGAAGCAATGAGAGGATTTAAATGCAAAGGGGGATATTGCAATTTGGCCCTTGGACTTAAATTAGGGGATTTATCTTTCACCACTCCAATTGAGCACTAGAACCCATTTTGGAAGAGAGAAAGGGGCGATGGAGAGTGGTGAGCAGCGGCATGGAGGAAGAAGAAGTAAAAGAAGCTTATCTCAAGCACTCTTCAAGGTATTGTGGCTCCCTCCTTTTCTCTTCCATTTTCTTCTTCGGTTGGGGCTGTTTTCATTTTGTTAAGAGAGAAATCCGGCGACTCGCCGGAGGGGAGGAATCGACGGAGTTGTGGGGAAGATGAGGAGAAGACGGGGTGGCCATGGCGAGGCCGGAGGCTCCGCCTCCGGTTGGTGTTGACTCCATAGCACACGGTGGCGCTGTGGCAAGGGTGCGACGCACAGGTGTGCGTCGCGGTGGGGCTGCCACTGTGGCGGCCGCCGGCTTGCCTCCGCCGGCGTGGTGGTGGTGATGGCGGTGCATGTGGTGTTTGGGTGATGGTGAATGTTGACAGTCCGGTGGTGGTGACTTTTTCTTGAGTTTTTCATGTTTTTGTGTTCATAACTTTCTTGAGCTTTAGTTTGATTGGTGTATGTGGTAAGCTAGCTTTATTAGGAGTTGTTGGGTTAAATTTTCATGAGATATTGAGGTATTAAATTTGGAGTTATTGAGGTGTATTGGAAAGTTCTGTTAATCGAGTAAATTCTTGAATAAGTGGACTGTTAATTGCTAAATAATTGGACATGTTGGGTGGTTCGTGTCTTGATTGGGATATTCATGTTGTAAGTGTTGTGTAGTGCTGTGTGAGTCGAGTATATGAAGTATTGCTTTTAATTCTTGGAGTCATGGTGAAATTTATAAATGTATAAATGGTGATTGTGGAAGAGTTATGATTTGGGAGATTCTTGGATTTATATATGCATATGTGTGTATATATATGTGGATTACTTGAATAATTGGTTTATATTAGGAATTAGTTGTGTTCAATTCCTATGAATTCCAGATGTGTGAATTAAAGGGATTTTTCTTGTTAAAAAGTGTTCTTTGAACATGTTGAATAATTGGGGGATTGATGAAAGAAGCTCTTGTATCACTTTTATATAGTTATTAAGATTGTTGTTTTTATGTTCTAAATTCTTAACCATGAAGTTGTTGATTGTTAATAGTGATATGGGTTGGGCATGAGGTGTATTTCCTGAAGTGTTGGAAGATTGTGAAGAGAAATGGACAAATAATTAATTTTTTAAAAATTTGGTAGTAGTGTGTTGGAGCTTGCTTGCTAAACTCCTTGGTGATTGTTGGATTGCTTTAAGTGATTATAGAAGTGGTACAAGTAGTTGGGATTGTATTGTTATTATTTGAAAATTTTATTATTTGTAGGGAACAATCAGAAGTGCGGGTTAAAGAATTTGGTAGCTTGAGGACGTGCAATGGGAACTTGAAGATTGATAATCCAGGCAAGGAGTAATTAGTAATCTGTAGATTAGGGAGTTAGACGAGATGCTTAATGATTATTAAATTTATAATTGAACTAAGTCATGGCATGTTAACCTAGACGATTAGGATGCGAACCTAATTAGGTTATACTTTGGATTTAGGGACGTCTATGACTAGACTGGCTCCCTAGGGATTTATTACTCGCTATGTTAGAGCTAGTAGAGTTTATAATGGATGTAGAAGTGGTGTATGAAACGTTATGTATTTATGATAGGGGAACTTAGACGACTAGGGGTTTCTCTGACTATCATGTTACTTGATTATAGGAATGATGGCTTGTATCTTCTTATACTTGTGATTATTAATAAATAAGAATGTGAGGCATACACGTTGCCTGTGCTGATTATTATGTTATGTGAGAATTATGTTACAGATAAGGATTGGACTAGAATCTTTTTAAGTAAGGTATCAAAGGTGAAATTGAGATATTATGTTCTTATTGGTATTGTGCCTTTGGGTGTGAGGTGTTATACCTCGGTGATACTTGTGTTATGATACGGCATGTTTGGCATATGGGGAGTGAACCCTGTGCCATGACCGGCAATTGGGGAGTGAACCCTTTGCCATGACCCGCTAGACGCTGCTCTGGTCAGTGACGACTATCCGGCTCCCTCACCTATGTTATTGGCCCTGCGTAGGCTGTTTGTCCGCGGCGGGGGCGACGTTGACGGGCAGTTCATTGTGATGGGAGAGGGTGGTGTCCTCTCGCCAATGATGACTGTCGACCATGGTTATTAGGAAACGCGTTAGACATAATTATTTGTTGCATTTAGGATAGATAGACACGTAGGTCATATCATTCATCTCATCATTCATCATACATAATGATTGCAATGCATTTTATGGTTGAAGCACCGGTATGGGACGGTGTGATGTTTAAATACTGTATTTAATTTATGTTATTAATATATTCGAATTTATAATTATGTCATTTAATTCTCGTACTGTCTAATCTACTTATTACTGTTATTTACTTGCTCAGTACTTTTGTACTGACCCTTGCTGTTGATGTTGTTTTATAGATTCTCCATGGCTGGCGCATATGATGAGGATGGGGTACGGGCTGAGCGAACTAGTATAGATTACTATTGTTTTAATTGTAACAGTGTGCACAATTTGAATTAATTTATGTTGGTGTTATTAGGCTTTTGCCTTGTTAGTAATTAATTCAGGGCTTGTAGCCCGGATATGTTTTTGTGGTTCCTGGGATTATTTTACTGTATTTTTGTTATTATCTCGCTTCGTATTAGCTGTCTAAGCTGAGTGATCAACAGTTTAGTACAGTTAATACGGCGGTGACGTCGCGAAAATGGTTTTAAATTTTCGGGGCGTTACAGATTATTTCCCTTATTGTACGGATATTTTGTAACCACTCAATTGTATATAATGCAATTCACATAGTCATCCCAATTAATGATGATCATATAATTCTTCTCATATAATATCAGCAGAAAATCGGAAACCCTAATCCTCCTCTCTCCCTCTCTCGGCTATTCCCTTATCTATAAATACACGGTTTGCATAGTGAAAAATTTATTTTTGGATTTTAATTAAGCTCTTTCCTTCTCTTATAGCAAGTGCTTATTCTTATTCTCTTTTTTTTTTTTTATTTTTTCTTATTCTGCTTTCAGAATGTTTAATTCCAATCCTGATAAAGATTTTTCCTTCGAAAGTGTTCATTGGGTTGTGGGTTTAAACACATGCACCACATTTTTTTTCCCTAAATATGATTTTGGAAAGAAGGCTAAGGAATTTCTCAAAGATATCCGTGACAATAGGTCACTTCCATGGACGAACGAGGATCTATCAACTCTTAATATAGCGGTAGAGTTCCTGGAAAGAGCCGAAGTTGAGATGAATGCTGCCATCGCTTCTGATGAATTCTGTGCTGAGATCAAACAAATTCAAATACGACTGAATGATGCAATAACTAAGTGGAAGAAAACCGGCTACAATGATTCAACTCCCTTTAGTGTTCAACCAACGAAGATGGAATTGATTCAATCACAAATGGATAATTTTTTTGTTTCTGTATCTGATGTATTTTCCAAAGAAATGATTCCTTATGTTGCAAATTTAGAAACCTTTTGGTTTGTGAATGTTAGGCCAAAGCTCAAAAAGATATTGAGTAGGTATCCAATGCCGTGATCGCGGTGTCATTTATCAATAAAATTATATTTTCTTCAGTTTGATTATGTTTGTTCTTTTGATGTATTAGTATCTCGACTAATTCCACTAAAAATATTTATAGTATCACCGCAACTCTAATGTTTGCTTTGTAGTTAAATAAAACCATTATTTTTCTTTCAATATTTTAATTGCAATGTATAATTATTTTGTTGATACTTACAAGTACAACTGTTTTTGGTACTTTGTGTGTCAATTTGGATTGTGGATTCTCACTTATAAGTAACGATAATATGAAATTATTTCACTTATAATATTTTCTTTCAATTCACCTAATGTCTGTTATCTTTTAATTGCAAGAGTATTTTATCTACTACAAGTTTGTATATCAGTAAGATTTTTATATTTTCTTTCAATTCACATAATATATATATATATATATATATATATAATGTTGTTGAGTAAATGTTGCTACACAGTATAATTTTCACCAAATTTAAGCTAATTTACACCATACATACTTCATTTAGCTGAAAAAAATGAGAATTAAAAGAGTAGAATGATATTATTCTTGAAAATATATATGGTGTACAAATAATTATTAGATCCGAATTAAAAAAATCTAAATAAGATATCTAACAAATGATTATTCTTGATATGGCGTACAAATAATTATTCTTTTCTTCTTGATATGTTGTCCAAATAATTATTCTTTTGTTGTTATTATTCTGGATATTATTCTTCATTCATCAAATCTAAATAAGATATCTAATAAAGTAATCTGAATTAAAAAAATATTTAAATCATGATTTTTATTAATAAAGTTTTTCAAATTTAAATATTTATTTAATATATTTAATATTTATATAGTAATTTTAAATTTAAATAAATTTTTAATTAATTTTAATTTTATGTGTATTTAAATTTTAAGTATTATTTGTGGATATAATTAAAAAAATCAATTAGCTCAAAGTACATGCTTAGTATAGAAAAGACTATTTTGGATATTAATTATAAAAGTAGAGGACTAATAGGGATGAAAAATAGATAAAGGACTATTTTGAATTTTTGGTAAACAAAAATGACATAACATATATTTTTCCTTTTTGTAGCTCAATGTATTATTAAGAAAATACACTTATATTTTCTAAAAAAGAAAATATACTTATATGGTGAATTTTGTTTGGCGATGAAAGAACTTATTCATTAATCCTCTATTCGCCATGATATTGAATTTGAATCGTCTGATTATATTTGAGTGGTCAGGTTGATATTATGGCTAATATTAATTGCATCCTAATTTTTTATACATCTAGATATATAAATGTAAAAGAAAAAATATTTTTCAATTTAGAGTTTTATGGATTTTAAAAAGTTCGTGGATTTAGAGAGCCTATAGACTTACGTAGAGTTTCATTGATTTTGTGTAGACTCCATGTAGAGTTTTTAGAAATCTTGAATTGTTTAGAAAGATTTTGTTTTGTTATATTTTTTAAGAGACTCCATTAAAATCTATAAATATTTAAAATCCATGGACGGTTGAATACCTTAAAATATTTTTAGGGGCTTTAGGCCTGGGAATATGTTGTTGGTTTATAGGTATATCTAAATATTTGTATTCATGTTCTGTCTATTTTATTTCTGATTGCGCTGTATGATTTGAGCTAAGGACGTAGAGCATGTAAATAATATTTTTATGCCTTTATTACAATATTGATACTCCGCTTCGTACATTAATTATTAGAGTGAAATTTCCTCAATTAAATATGATTTTCTATGAATAATTCTTTTTTTTTTCTATTTCCTTTTTTTCTAACTTCAACAATGTGTTATTGATCTCACGGAAAAATTCTTAGAGGACCATTTCTATAATTATATAGATATAGATTTAACGGTAAAAAATAAAAAATGAATTATTATGATGGTATTTATTATGATGTTTAAAATAATAATAAATTTTAGCATACATTAAGAGGGCATAAAGAAAGTTATTTTAGAACAGCGAAAGAAAAAACATCTATTTTAAATGGATAAAATACAGGGTTAGGTGTGGGTTGTTTATCCGTATGTTTAGTACTTTAATCTTTCCAGCAATTTTTCGCAAGCGAAGGTATTTGATCCCTTCGAAAATGTAGACGGTGTATAACATAGTAAAAATTTTAAAATAATCACTAAAACATCTGAAAAATTATAGTAAAAAAAATCTGAGCCCGGCGCATCGCGCGGGCGGGTAGTACTAGTTAGTGAAAAAAGGATGCATTTGGAAATAATTAATAAAGACAGAGGATTATATGGGACCAAAAATTAATAGATGACGGATTTGAATAAAATGAAAAGAAAAATGACCTTTTACTAAGTGGGCTTGAATTTGAAATTTAAAGTAAAAACGGTTAATAAGAGCCCCATCCCCTTTGGAAATTGTTTCATTTAAAAAGCGCCACATACCCATTTTTCTTACACTTTGCGCCCCATCACTCATTTTGACTTTGATATTACACCCCACAGATTCTTTACCAATGTAATTAAGAATCTAATCATCCTTAACATAAAACGAGATAAGAAAGCCCAGAGAGAGCGGGAGAAGACAGAGAAGGAAACGAGGGCGTTGAAGCAGCCAAGGGTGGAGAAGAAAGAACAACACCGAAAGAAAGAAGAGAAAAGAAGAAGAAATGAAGGGAAGACGTAGAAGGAAACAAGAGTGGAGAACAACCGAGTGGAGTTGTTGAAGAAAACCGCCAGAGAACGAAACAAGCAACGCGAAGAGTGGAGAACAAACAACACCGAAATTGCGTTGAAGCCAAGAAGGAAACGAGATCGTGGGCCGAGCCCTAATCCGGCTCTCACATCAATTAGCGGATGAAGAAGGCCAACCGAAGAGGACGAAGAGAAGTGTCGAGCATTGTGAAGTTGCTGAAGAAAACTATCGAGCAAACCCTAGAGCACGAAGAAGAGGCATTGAACTGCAATTCCCGGTATTAGAAGCAATAATGTCACCGAAGAGGAAGCCCCAGCATTCGGAAGGGGCCGAGCCAAGCAATCCCGGTAATGACAAATTTAATCCATTTTTTCTGGTTTTGTTGGTCGAAGATGGTTAGTTTAGGTTGTGCAAGGTGTGATGTGAGATGAAAATTATCTATGGAATTTGGAATTGTTTGTGTTTTTGGGGGTAATATACTGAAGTTTTTGTAATTTGTAGTTGTTGTGTGGGTAATGTTCTTGAAGAAAGCTTGTGAATTTGAATTTGTATTGATAATGATGTGCTCGTTGAAATGTTAGAATTGACTATGTGCTTCATTCGTGTTGTCTAATGAAACAACATACTCAAGGGTTGGCACGGCAGTTGTTGCTATGGTAGCCCATCAGTTTCGTGTCCCTGTCTTGATTTGCTGTGAAGAATACAAATTTCATAAAAGAGTTCAACTTGACTCAATATGCGCTAATGAACTTGGTAAGGAAACATTTTGTTTTCATTATTTAAGTGGTAAGATATCATCCATCTAACTTCTGCTATTGTTTTCACTGATCCTTGTAGGTGATCCTGATGTTATTTCAAGGATTTATGGTAGAAAGGAAATCAAGTATTTGGATGGTCAGGGTGACTGCAATAATCTGCAGCTCTTGAACTTGATGTAAGTGGGCATTCTAATGTACACTTGGGGAATTTATGATAATCATGCCTATATTTATCTTCTGTTGGCTCACATTGTGATTTTCCCTAATCGCTCCAGTTACGATGCAAGCCCATCAGATTATGTATCAATGATTATAATTGACTATGGCATGGTAAGTTGTGCAAGGTTGCAGTATTGCTGTGAACAGTATTAATGTTTCTTTATCGATGTGTCTTGAAACTATTCAATATGTTAATGTCCTGTGTAATGTGTTTTCAGATCCCACCAACTAGCATTCCCGTCATTGTCCGAGAATATTGCATAGAACAATAGTTTTGATATAGAGATGACTATAGTACACATTTGAAGAAGGTTTTCACCCTTGATGTAAATAATGATGGCAATCTCAAAAGTCTGGTCATGGATATAAATTCTTACTATACTCCGTTTTGGCTAATAATCACTGGGGGATTCTGAACAATAAGTGATCCCCGGAGCAAATATTTCAGCCCCTGGGTAGAGTATTTCAGCCCCTGGGGGATTCTTGAACATGGACTAAAGGTTGAGTGATGTTAGTTTGGTTATTTTGATTGTTGGGTTAATACTTGATTGAATTGAATAATTTATTTGCTGATGTCGATACTAGTTGATTAATTCTTAGAGTTGTTGCACGTTGAGTTGTTGAATGAATTGAGGTGTGTGAGAGAAGAATGTAGTATTCTTGGTTGTGTTGAAATTGGAGTAGAGGTGGTTTGGAGTGAATGGTTGATTGATTATTTTGTAGGATGTTGAAGTGTGAGTTAAGTTTGAGTTATATTTTTTACTTGAATTCTTGGTGATATACTTGGATATATGTATGATGAACATGTGGAATGGTTGTGGAGTTTATTTTGGGTGTTTGTATAGGCTCATGATTTTTATTTGAGAATTTTAGAATGTTTTTAGTTTAATTATTTGAGTTATTGGATTTATTGGATTTTGTTAAATGATGAGAATGATTTGAATTGGAGGACTTATTGAGAGTGTATGATAAATGATGTTGGATTTAAATGTGTGGTAACCAACCAAGTAAAATATGGTATCCAACAATATTCCATTGTGGAAATACCTTATTTTTCTGAAACTATAACAAGATCATGGTGGAGGGGACGGTCATTTCGGACCGTCCCATACATTCTGGAGTGAACAAAATGTTTGTGACCATCCCAATTTATTTGTTTGTCCCAACTTGTTTACCACAGAATGCAACAAATGGTTACCAAGTCTTCACATTATTGATTACCACGCTTCTAGTGATTTAGTTACCACATATGTTTTTACTCAATTCACATAAATTCTCAATATATTTCAACCCACTTATTTGTTTATACGTGGTTACCATACTTCTAATACATTATTACCACATTTTGAAGTTCTTGGTTATAACATTCCTCCCTATGTGCTTACCACTTCACTACATCCTAGTCCCCCTCAATACATATTTACTAATGAGACATATTTGATTACCAAAATGAGACATTTTTTGTTATTACAATTTACCACATATATTACTACATATCTACCACATTAAGTTACAATTCTTTACAATCTATATGGCTACACGTTGGAGTATAATTCTTTATTACATATATATGACTATATATTTACCACATTACAGTAAAAAAATATACCACGTATTTGGGTATTCATTACCAATATATACGGTATTGGTTATCACTATAATGAACAAGGTAAAAAGTGAATGCTTTCAAGAGATAAGGACGGTTAGTGGACCCTTCTAAAGGACCGTCTAGTTGACCATCCTCCACTTCCACACCATTTCGATTAAATATTTACCAAATGCATCCTTTAGGTGTTACCAAGTTTGGGAAGAAATCCTTACCATCGTTACTTGTACGCACTTACCACATTGATGAAGCTTTGGTTACCATATTTCAGAATATTCACCGTTGCATTACGGTATAGTGGTATCAATAAAACCACGAGCAACAACTCAAACAAAAGCTTACCACGAGGGAATAAATCTTGGAAAAAATATAAAAGCTACAAACGTTGGATCTCATCTGGAGAATTTAGTGAAACATATTACAATATTCGAAAATACAACGTTGGCCTTGTAACTAAAAAAGAACTTATAATTTACGATTTGTAGTCACCATTACGATAGCAAGATATGATTGGATAAAGATATTTATAGATAAATACAAATTTAGAACTTTATTATGAGTACATAGATGATTTTTCTAATGAACGCAATGTGATATGTAAATGTATATGGTTCTTTTATGTATATACATACATTTGGATTCATATTAATTACACTTGTGGTCATAATTTTAATGAATTAGCATAAAAGGATAATACATAATTCATCTAGACATAATAATGACCTCGGTTTTGAACCCTAAACCCTTGAACGGATAAACTTACTACGTTCGCTTATGAGGTTTACCACATCTATACTACATGGCATACCATAAGTCTAGGATAAGGTTACTTAGCACACAATTCTTTAAAAACCTAAACCCTACGATCTTAAAATCTTTAAACATACAATCTTAAAAATTCTAAACCCTACAATCTTAAAAACCCTGAACCCTATAATCTTTAAAACCCTAAACCCTACAATCTTAAAAACCTTAAACCTAAAAAATATAAAAAAAAACTCTAAACCCTACAACATATGCTTAGGATGGTAACCTACATAACCAACACGTGGTAACTAAAATAGGTTTGAAAGCCGCACAAGAGGAATGTGGTAACCTCAATGGATTATATACGTCATGGATATTTTTTAAATTACTACACATATGTCATTCATTCTTACCGTATTCATCTTATATTGATTACCACGGATATCATTCCATTCATACCACTACCTTATAATGACACTTACCAGACATCACCTACGGAAGTTACAACGAAAAATATTTTATTTGTACACTTAATATCACGGCACATCGAAGACGTCCACTGACGGTCCGTCCCACTAGTCTATAGTTTACCACATATAACATATGGAATTTACCAAGTTCTTGGCATGTGGTTTACCACTCTGTTGGCGTTTGCTTTACCATAAATACATTATGGTGTTCACCAGATTATTGGTATATGTTTTACTACTGTATTGGTATGTATTTTACCACATATACCATAGGGTATTTACCAAGTGCTTGGTATGTCGTTTAACACACTATGGAAATATGGTTTACCATAGACACAATGTGGGATTTACCAAGTTCTTAGTGTATGGTTTACCACGATGTCCTTATGTCTTTACCACAAATACCACGACATAGCGGAGACGTCCACCGAAGGTCCGTGCCACTAGTCTATGTTTTTTTCTAAAACTAAGGATGGTCAGTGGGACGGTCCGTCCCATACGCCCACGACCGTCCACACCCTTCCTGTTGTCGACAGATAACTTAGGACGGTTCATGCATGGACCGTCCAATTACTCTCAGGACCGTTCAATTCACTATTATATTCTTAGTATGTGGTTTACCACGTTATACCAATATAGTTTACCACAGATACTATATAGTATTTACCAAGTTTATGGTTTAAGTTTTACCATGCTATTGTTATGTATTTTACCACATAAATTATTTGGTCTTTACCATTGTATTGGTATGTGCTTTACCACAGATATCATATGGTGTTTACCAAGGTATTATTATATGGTTTACCACACTAGACCAATATGGTCTACCACATATACCATATGATATTTACCAAGTTTATGGACAGATCTCTTCGGACGGTTCATGGACGGACCGTCCAAGTACTCTCAGGACCGTTTAATTCACTATTATATTCTTGTTATGTGGTTTACCACGCTATACCAATATGATTTACCACATATAGCATATGATATTTACCAAGTTTATGGTATAAGGTTTACCATGCTCTTGGTATGTGCTTTACCACATAAATCATTTGGTCTTTACTATTGTATTGGTATGTGTTTTAACACAGATACCATATGGTGTTTACCAAGGTATTGTTATGTGGTTTACCACGCTACACCAATATGGTCTACCACATATACCATATGATATTTACCAAGTTCTTGTTATGTAGTTTACCACGCTATTTAACTAAAATACTTTATTTATCATTAACATTTAACTTTCCTTAATCTATGGACCTAAACTATAAAGATTTAAATAGTGGGTTTTGACTCAATGAATGTTTCATGATGGGGTCTGGGCCGGGTTTTCCCAAGTAAAAATACACAAGTGATTCAATTTCTATCATAAGAATCATGAAATGGGCAAGTTATGGGTTCTTGGGCTTTATCCAAAGCCCAATTTCGATATCTGCCCTTTTTAGGCCCACCAAAAATAAACCCTAGTAGTAGGAGGCTACTACTACTATAAATACGTAAATGACTGGGGAACTTTAAAGACGCTGAGCGTTGCCGTAGTCGATTTTGAGACTTTCGAAACGGTGAAATGGGGGATTTGTTGCCCGAAATCTGTTGGTATTGGCGGATTGGTGATCAATTCAATGTTTCTGTTTCAAATTTGATTACCAATGCCGCCCATGCCTATGGGTCTCGAGCTTTCTCCCCCTTTTAACCACTTTGCGAATTGCGATCCATCTACAGGTTTTGTATTATCTCCGTGCCGATTGGGTTTTTGCTTGTATTAACTTTGGATTAATTTAACTTGTTTTTTGCTTTGATGGTTGGTATGCGTTCTGTTCGGTAGACGACCCATCGAATCGCGAAAGTTCCTCGGCTTTCTTCTTCAGTCGGATCTGAAAATTTGCTGCAGATCTTATTTTGAGCACATCATTATCTATTTCAATGCACGAGAATACCGTAAAGTTGGAACTAATGATTAGCGAGTTTCACAATTTGAATCAAATAATTAGAAATTCGAGTTCCTGAGACTGCTGCATCATTTTTTGCCTTAAATTTGCGGGCAAGCTTCGAGAGTCAGTAATTTGAATAACCAAGAATCTTTATCTCTGCTTAATTTGGGCATAAACTCAATTGCGCGAAGTCATAATAACGAGTTTAAAACCAAAGTAATCAAAACTCTAAAAAGGCTCATACCTATTGTCCGGTTGGCCTAAAATTATACATAAATAAAGCAAACCTAATGATGGAATTAGCATTAGGCAGAAGTAGATTTGGATAAAATGTGGTGATAATTTGGGTATCTACTTTGAGTTTGGGTAACTGCTGATTGGAACTTGCTTCTATCATTGTTATTGATTGACTGTTTATAGTGGATGCTGTAAATTTTTAGTATTTTTGGCCTTGATATGTAAGTAAGTGATGACAAGTGATGATTTACTGTTGTATAATGACAAGTGATGATTTACTTTTGTATATGTATGAGAAGCTTGTCAGAATTGAAACATAAAATGTAATATCTAAGCAAATACAGAAATATGAATCTCTGGAACATGCCGACATAATTTAAACCATATGAGCAAATACAAAAATGATGTAGCACCAGGAACACTGACTAGTTATCTGCTAAGTTCAAATGTCGCATGTCTCCTGCTTGTTTTATTTGCCATTTGAAGTTTTCCTCATGACTGGAGGACGTATAAAACAAATGCTTGATTGGACATGGGAAGCCCAAGCCACTGAAATTCCAACAACTATTAGGTGTGAAATCACTAGTCTTAACAGTCCTTAATGGTTGCATCTTCATTCTTATATGTATCTTTGTTGCAACTTTGATTTACTTGGGATTGAGTAGCTAGTTCATCAAAATGAATCAAAGAGACTGCCTGCTTTCATCCTTTCCCGGATTAAGCTTAATCTTTTGGGTTGTCTTGTTGTCGATGCTCTTTTCTGAAGCAGGTGAGTTCTCTCTTCTATTGTTTAAACATAATTTGCTAGTTGAGTTGTACTATTTTCTAATGTGATGCTCTTGTTCAAATTTTTAGAGTCATATGACCCTTTGGATCCATTTGGGAACATTACCATTAAGTGGGATGTTATTTCTTGGACACCGGATGGATATGTGGTAAGCTTTGGTCATCCTTGATATATGTAACTATGGGAAACAATGCTTTTGCTGTAGTATACTAAAGATCTTCAGTTTTTTGACATGGGAAACACCACGGAAATGAAATTCTCCATCAGGCTGTCGTGACAATGAACAACTTTCAAATGTATCGTCATATCATGAGCCCCGGGTGGACATTAACGTGGGGTTGGGCTAAGAAGGAAGTGATTTGGTCTATGGTTGGAGCACAAACAACGGAGCAAGGTGATTGCTCAAAATTCAAAGGGAACGTGCCACATTGCTGCATGAGGAATCCCACTGTGGTTGATTTACTTCCAGGAGTTCCTTACAATCAGCAGATTGCCAATTGCTGCAAAGGCGGGGTAATCTCCTCATGGGGCCAAGACCCTGCCGGAGCTGTCTCCTCCTTCCAGGTCAGCGTTGGCCTTGCAGGAACTTCCAACAAGACAGTTAAACTCCCCAAGAATTTCACTCTCCTCGGCCCTGGACCAGGCTACAGTTGCGGCCCTGCCAAGGTTGTGCCTTCCACCGTATTCTTAACTCCCGACCACAGAAGAAAGACACAAGCTTTGAGTGAGAGCATTTGACTTGAATATTTTCTCCATGTTTCACAATATTTGGTGTTTGATTTTTGCGAGTTTTGTGCAGTGACGTGGAATGTGACGTGCACGTACTCTCAACATCTTGTGTCCAGGAATCCCAGGTGTTGTGTTTCCTTCTCGACTTTCTACAATGAAACCATCACCCCCTGCCCAAAATGTGCCTGCGGTTGCCAGAACAAGAAAGGCTGCATTCCGTGAGACAAACTGGTTCACTTTCTTCAACCAATTATCTTTTCTCTTCCTGTTGCTCACTCCTTTTTTTAAAAATGGACAGGAGTGATTCGGAGAAGCTAAAAAAGGTGGGAATAAACACTCCAAGAAAGGATAATGCCCCGCTCCTCCAATGCACCCACCACATGTGCCCCATACGTGTCCACTGGCACGTCAAGATCAACTACAGAGATTACTGGCGCATCAAGATCGCCATCACCAACTTCAACTACAGGATTAACTACACGCAGTGGACCCTTGTCGTCCAACACCCGAACCTCAACAATGTCACCCAAGTCTTCAGCTTCGACTACAAGCCCCTCATCCCCTACACGTCCATAAGTAAGACCCAACCATTAGATTCTTTCTTATATGAAGTATGAACCAACAGACCAAAAAAAATGAACAAATGAATGAATCTTTGCACAGACGATTCGGGGATGTTTTACGGGATGAAGTTTTACAATGACCTACTGATGGAAGCAGGGCCATTTGGGAATGTTCAGACAGAGGTGCTCCTGAAGAAAGACAAGGAGACATTTACATTGAGACAAGGATGGGCTTTTCCAAGGAGAGTTTATTTCAATGGGGATGAGTGCCAGCTTCCCCCTCCTGATGATTACCCTGTCTTGCCTAATTTTTCACACAGGAATTCCATCCCATTTTCAGGGCTCTCTGCATGTATTGTTATTGTGGGTTTGGTCATTCTGGTTTTTTGATTCGAGGAGGACATGTTATGCTTCATAGGATGTGTTTTTTGTCCTGGTGTGTTTTGCATTTTCTCGGAAAAGATTATACATTGGTTTGTGGTTTCAAATGGATGCATATAAATTGCGCTTCGGCTCATCCAAAAAAAATAATGGATGCATATAATGATCAGGTACGTTGAGAAATTTAAGCATCTTTGTTACGAAATTGAAGAATGAATCGAAAATTAAATATACTGAGACACAAGAATTATGTAGAAACCCGTAATAGGAAAAAAAAATCACGAGATCCTCACTAAAAAACGAAGAGAATAGAGAGTATAATTACAATTTATAAAACCCTCCGGATGGATTTTTCACCCTTCAATAGAGCTGTAAACGAGCCGAATCGAGCCGAGCTTTGAGTGTTTGAACCGAGCCGAGCTTTGGGTGTTTGAGCTCGGGTCGTGTTCGTTCGTTAAGGAAATCGAGCTTTTAAAAATGTGTTCGAACTCGGCTCGTGAAAATGTTCGTGAGCTCGAGCTCGAGTTCGGCTCGTTTAGTTTAAACGAGTCAACTTACTCTTTTGTTCAGTTCGATTCGTTTGACCTCGATTGGCTCAATTAAAAAATTACCAAAAATTTAGGAATCATTCATCCAATCAAGGGTTAGATGTTTTCTCCCACAATATTGAAATTGTCAAACGAACATATACAAACATATAACATTACAAAATTACCCTGTTAACGAAAATATACAAATACTTTCGAAGAATAAGCTCGTGTTCATTCGTTAAGAAAACGAGCTCGTGTTCGTGTTCGAGCTCGGCTCGTTAACAGTTAACGAACGAACCGAGCTTTGTTCGCGAACTATTTGTTTGTTTTACAGCTCTACGACCTTCAATAGTTTAATAGCAGAAGGGATTTTAGAAAAAATGTTAGAAGAAGGTTTTAAAAGAAAAAAAGTGGGAGAAAGAAGATTAGAAGAATCGTGATATAAATACACAGGATGAGAAGACTAAGAGGTCCCTGCAATACATCCCCAAACGTGATGTTTTCCATATCTTGCATGATGCTTTCTCCATTTTTTTTTGTTTCTTTTATCTTTTTCTCTCTCTCTTTTTTTTTTTTTTTTTTTTTTTTTTTTTTTTTGCCTTAATGGGGTTTTGTGTTCTATTCACACATACATTTTGATTTAAAGTTTTATCATTGTTGTACAAGTTAAAATATAGTCAAGTGAGATCTTGTTAGATTTGTCTCGTCGTATAGTTTTTAAATATCGAACTTTTAGAATATTTACTATACCGAACTTGAGTTATTAATGGTTTAAAATGTGCATTGTATTGTGCGTTGAGTGTGTCCGTAACAAATAAAAAAAAAACAAAAACAGATTAAGTATATCTCTATACATTTTTGATGTACATGTTCTTAATGTTTAGTTTATGCTATATATGGATCCGTTTTGTTACATGCTGCTTATGGGTATAGCCATGTTCTTTGCAATATAGTAGTATTACATGTTGCATTTAGGTTATACCTTGATACATGTGTAGCCATTTTAGTTCATGATATATCATACATGTGTGATTAACCATGCAGCCTTCACTATTTTTCTTGTTGCAATTGTGTTCAAACATGTTGTTCCTGGTTAATTATGTGTTGTTTTTGTCTGTCTGAACCTCATGTTCGTGTTCTTTCCATACAGATTTTTTCCCCCTAAGTCCGGGACGGCCATTGAGTTTTATTTATAGCGAGAGGAAGCGTGCGACAGGGCGATTTTTCCGGTGACAAGGTCATTTTCAACATGATTATTTATGGCCTAAATGTCGTGGCTGAGTAGTAGTATAAGGCAATATATGGTCTATCGACTTTGAAATTGATTCTTCTTATCATGTCCCTCAACCGGCCGGATGCCCACATCTGCGGCGGTACAGTGTGTCCGTCATGTTTTCTATGATGTTCTTCCGAGGCCACATTCAAAAATGATTGGCTAATTAAGTGGAGGAAGCATCATGTCCTGGATTCTTAGAGAGCAGAAATGACCGCGTTCGCCGTGCTCTCCCTGAGCAACAAATGCCTGGACAATATGATGAGGATTCTCATCGGTGTGCCACCACCTCCACGGATACGGACGTGGCTGATCAGGTTGCAGTGTCAACGACTGGTGTTGCCCTCCAACCAGGCCCACCTGCTTCTCGAGGGACTGGTTTGCATGCATGTGCTTCGAGTAGTGGCATAAAAATTTGAGGTTGGCTTCCATTCTCCCATTGGTTGTGAGGGTGTTGTAATTGTCCGAATCATGTGGTTGTTTTTTCGATTAATTGTGCCGGTAGGTAATGCCATTTCACCCGCGTATCCAATCTAGCGCAATTGGCCTACCAAAAAAATAAAAAAATAGTAATATAATGAGGAATTAGGTTGTGATTTTAGAATGAGTATTGAGTAATTTTGGTAGGAGCGTAACCTAATTCTATAACTCTATTAAAAAATAGTAATATAATTGTACTATTTTAAAAAGTTTAAAAAAATCTTAGGTATGTGTATTCAATAGAGATTTTAAAAAGTCTTTAAAAATTTTGAGGTATTCAACAATACATGAATTTTAAATATTTATGGATTTCAATGGATGCTATTTAAAAATATAACTAAACAAAATATCTCCAAAATCAGCCAGACTCTTCATGGATTCTATTTAAATTAGTGAACTCTGCTGGAGTGTACACAAAATCAATCAAGTCTATATGAAGTCTATGGACTTTCTAAATCCATCAACTTTTTAAAATTCATACAACTCTCAATTGAATACACCCCTGCCATGTATTTTAATGGATTCTTTTTTAAAAATATAATTATACAAAATCTCCCCAAATAACAAAAGATTTTTACGAATTCGGTAAGTCTATATAAAGTCAACTAATTCTATATGGAGTCTATGAGTTTTCAAAATTCACCGACTTTTTAAAGTCAAAAAATATGTAACAAATTTTTGGTTGAATATAGCATACTAAAGTTAGCTGATAACTCTTCATGACATCTGACCCACCAAATAAAAGATTTTGGATCCGTCGATGCGCCATTTATTCTCCTTTTGAGTTGACATTTGTTTTTGGATGTGGATTACGATTATCAGTTTTTGTTTATCAATTTCGATGGGCAAACTTATATTCAATTTCAAAGTACATGAATATATTCCCCATGTTGTTTTCAGTTTCGTGGTAAATCTTTATTGTAGTTTTTAAATTATTTTTCAAACACTCTCAACATCAGTAAATTCAAAAGAAATGTAGCTTAGGGCTGGGAATAATACCGAATATACCGCATACCGCACATATCGTGCCGAAAAAATACCGACAATACCGAAATTTTCGGTATACCGTAATTTTCGATGATACCGTACCGTAAGATTTCGGTACGGTAACGGTATAAATTTTTTTATACCGCGGTATACCGTTACCGTACCGAACTTCGGTATATACCGCGGTATCGGTATGTACCGATTCTTCGGTATATCGGTATATACCGCGATACCGGTATATACCGCAATACCGATATGCTGGTATATAGAGAATGTTCGGTATGTCAGTATATACTGCAATACCGGTATGTCGGTATGTAGCGAATGTTCGGTATGTCGGTATATACCGTGATACCGGTATGCCGGTATGTACCAAAAGTTCGGTATACCGGTATATACCGAACATACCGAAATGTCGGTATGGCAACGGTATGAAAATATTTCATACTGAAAATTTCAGTATACCGAAATGTGCGGTACGACAACGGTATGAAAATTTCCATACCGTAAGGTTCGGTACGGTATACGGTACGGCGAAATTTTTTCAGTATACCGTACCGACCCACCCCTAATGTAGCTAGCCAATTTTAGTGAAGAATAAAAGAGTTTGAACTTAGAGAAGAGTGAAAAAAAATTAAATTGAGAAAAATTGACTTATTTATTATACTATTATTTTTATATTATATATATATAATATAATGCCCCGAAACTTTTAAAACCAAAAATTACCGTGATGTCACTGTGGTGATACATCTCCTAAGTTGTTGGCTAGTCAGCTTAGGATCATTAACACGAAGCAGGGTACCTGTAAAATTAGAAAATCCAACAATGCTAAGCACATAATAAATCACAACAATAACAACAAGCATATCCGGGTCACCACCCTGTTACCATTTTCATATTCAGCTTATATTAGATAAATGATAACCAAACAATAGCTATAACTCAAGTACAACCCACTAGTCCTTTTAAATATATTAATCATTTAGACGATAACCAAACAATAGCTATAACTCAAGTACAACCCACTAGTCCTTTTAAATATATTAATCATTTAGGATAGCACAATTAACATATGATTATAGACATGACATGTTAATTTAGCCACATATGCAATGAGTATTTGAATGAAACTAAAATATATTCGCTCATCCCCAACCATCCTTCATGCCCAATGCAATCCGTCGTCCTCAGGAGTATCTATAAAAGGAAAACAACAGGGAGTCAGTACAACGTACTGAGCAAGGAAAAGAATAATGAGGGAAAGGGTAACATCAACCATAAATCAAAAGTGCAATAAGATTAAAGTAAAGTAAGTAATAACAAAATATGCAAACCATCACATCGTCCTATACCGGTGCTTCAACCACTACAATCACAAAATGTTATGATATGAAATGAATGGAATGCCCTACGTGTCTATCTATCCTAAATCAACAAGTAATCATGTCTAGCACACATCCTAATAACCATGGTCGATAGTCATCATTGATGAGAGGCCACCACCCTCTCCCATACACAATGAACTCCCTATCAACATCGTCCCCGCTGCGGACGAACAACCTACGTAGGGCTAACAATATGAGGTGACAGAGCCGTATAATCTACACTGACCACAACGGCGTCCAGCGGGTCATGGCACAGAGCAACTCGCTCAATTGCCGAAACGTGCAACTCGCACAAATACAGACCCGAGATATCAGTTGAATATCCCTACATGATCAAATCCAGGTAAGAGAATAATCCAAATCAAACACGGGAATATGTCCCAAATAGATCACAAGAATGCATCCCAGACAAGGTACATACATGACGGAGGTTTGCCACACTCACATAATGGCAATCATTAAATAGCTCGGAGTAACTTGCTCGATCCAGCTAACACTCGCCAAGAATGACGGGTTTTATGATCATCCATATAACACCAGGAGTGCCAAGCCTCACATAACGGCAACACAACATAATTCCCATCTTTAAGGCACACTAGCTTAATACGAGGTGCCAATAATTTTGTTTAGGTTCTCAACTCGTAGAGTCCAACATGTCCAATCATCATTTAACATAATCGGAGAAGGAAAATGATAATAACACATTAAAAGAACATAAAATTTTGGGGAAATCAATGGCCCCTGAAAACAAAATTGGATTTCTGGCGTAGGCAAGGCTCCCTACGCAAAAATGGGCCTCTGGCGCAAATCAACGCCAACACAGAAGGATGGAAGCGATTTCTTTTACAAACTGGCGTAGGCAAGGCTTTCTACCCCAAAATGGACCCTCTAGCGTGGATCAACGCCAACATAAAAATGATGGAAAAATTCCACAGCTAGCGTCGGCAAGGCCACTGATGCCAAAGTGAGTTCCCTGGCGTAAACTTACGCCAGGGTTGGAAGTAAAAAAGGATCTCCTCTACTTGGCGCAGGCAAGGCTACCTACGCCAGCCTCATTATTCTGGCGTCTTTTTCGACGCCAAGGCTGGAACATTCCAATTTTGTTAACATTTACGTTGTATCCATTATCTAATCCCTTGCATTGATTGTGATGTCCCAAGCTTTCAAGCTTCAAGTCCCATCTCCAATTCAAACTACAACATCAATGGAAATAAGAATTCATCATCATCCCACATTCATCATCTTTTACCCAAACTTCAAATTTCACACCCCAAAATTCTAAACAAAAACAAGATGAGGAGTAGAATTCCCTACCTGGTTCACATGCAGAACTCCAAGTCCCAAGTTGAGAGTGAATATTTAAGTTATTCAAGTTCCTAATCTACAAAAATCCATGTCCATAAGTCAAATCCTGTGAACCCCAACTTCACCTACAACACCCAACTTGAAATCAATTATCACTACCTCTTACCGCTTCATTCTTTCATCACCAATTCTTGTCATCTTTAACTTAAAAATAATTTCTAGAAATATACATAAGAGTTTCCGACACACATGCAAACAACACTCTTCCCGCCACCCTTTTTCTCCACCCCGAAAACATCAACTAAAGTAATGAAAAACATCAATCAAACAAGGAAAAGTATGGGTGTAATATCAACCCCCAAGGTTTCCTCAAGCTTCCACTTGAGAATTTTCTCCCAAAGTGCCTCCAAATTTTCCCTCCATCTCTAGCCGGATTTATTATTCTTGTGTAGAAATGAAGACTTTTTGTGGCAATAGTTGACCTTGAGGTTTAAATATTGCCTAGGGACTTCCGGGTCGGGTCGGGTCGGAGTAGGCGGGTCGGGCCATGGGTAAGGTAGGTGGGCTTGGGCTTGGGTAGGGATGACAATTTCACCCGTAGACGCTTAAAATCCGATCCACGCACCTGATGAAATGGATGAAAATCTGACAAAATGTGGATTCTTATAGGGAGATGGGAGAATCAGGTGACGGAGATGGATTTAGGCTCATCCAACCCACCACCCGATCCATCACCCATTATATTTAATTAAATATATATACATATATATACTTAATATGGTTTTGTAAAAAAATCTAATATAGGTCTTCCTCCATTTTTTTTTCTTTCACAATCATTTAAGTCGTTCCAACATTTCTCAAATCCCCTATAATTGCGTCACTTATTGCTAAGGGAGGCCTTATTGGCTAATCTTCCTAATGTCAGGAATTCTCAACATGTTTTATACATCTCATGTTTCACTCTTTCATTCTCAGTGTTCGATTCTTCTACTTTTTGGGTCTTATTATCTCGTTTACACTTTGTTTCCAAATATCGGAAATCAGGTATAGTTTTCTAGACTTTATGATGTTCAAACATGAATTGAATTTGAATATAAATGATTGCAACTTGATGCATATTTTAAATCCATTACCAACTCGATCCATCCGTTTCACCCGTGGTTGATGGGTGTATTGAATTTGGGTTGTGTTTTAGATGGATGATGGGTGGATTGGATGATAATATAACATTCATAGATGGAGGTGGACTTACCCTTTTCCGATCCTTCGATCCATTGCCATCCCAAGGCTTGGGCCCTTCTCTTGGTGGGTTTATGAAATTATCTTCCCACAAATTACTTACTTGGGCTTCTCTTCTTTATTCATTGTTATCAATCTTGGGCAATGGCCATTTATCTCTTAATTAGTGAGCCCAAGTTAGTTAATTATATTTAACTAATTATAATTTATTTAATAATTAAAATCAATTACTCGAGATGTTATAATTCCTCTTCCTTAGGATCATTCGTTCTCGAATGACGCAAGGATATGGACTAAGGATATCACCTTCATTTGTTGTCATTGTACACTTCTGTTACTTGCGTATCTTGCCATATTTATTTTAGTACATTAAACGGTGTCGCCTCGTTCATATGCACTCTTCTTCATTTGAATTACGTGGGACCTATCGTATGCTTTCATGCCTCCAGACCTATCGAGTCGATAGATCAGATTTCAAATTTTCTTTACTGCCCAAACGAACTTATGAATTAAGCTTAGTTTTTCCTTTTTGACGCTTTTGTTCACTTCATACATAGAGAAAATGTGAAATACACTCCAAGGTGGTAAGAAGGAGGACAAATGGGCCCAAAAAAGTTTATTGAGATGTACGGACTGGTGCTAATGTGAAGGTGGGCCTTGACACTTACAAGCCCAGTAATTTTGGTGGTCTTTCACGTAATGGGTCATCAAATAGTTTTGTTCGACCAAATGGAAAAACCCCAAATGGTGAGCTCCCCTCAATCCAAAGTGGTTCGTCCTAGTCAGGTCAAACTTGTGAGGCCGTTGCCGCCGGTGGTGACACATCCTTGCCGGAACATCATGAGCAGAGGAATTCTACCAATTCTTCATCACTTACACCAAATGGTAACCCCCCCCCCCCCCCCCCCCCCCGATGAGGGGGGTGCCTATGCAGTGCTAGGTATGTGTTTCTTCCCCCATATTTATCATTCCAATGTACTTTAGATCTTTCAAAATTATATCATGGAATGTGGGGGATGGTTGGCCATCCGACCAAGCGTGCGCAGAAGGAATTGATGTACAGTATCAACCGGATATGTTATTTATCATTGAGCCGAAGTCACTTTTTAGTCGTTCTCAGCTGTTTTTCTTCCAAGTGGGCTTTGTTCCTTTGTGTTTTCAGGAGGCCTGGGGCCAGTTCGAAGGAGTTTGGATATTCATAAAGATTGGGATTTCTTGTCAGGCTTAGGTTTTCCATGAGGCGAACAGATTGCTCACTATTCAACTTTCGAGTGGTTCTACTTGTTGGTATGTTACCGCTTTACATGGACGAATAGACACTCCTCAAGAAAAGACATCTGTTCGCAAGGGTATGTATCATGATAAGTGCAGAATCCAGATTAATGGATTCGGTAAAGATACTGAAGGAGAATGGAGAAGAGTTTTAGCAAGAGGTTTGCTATGAATGGCGTCCTCCCCATTGCATGGAGTGCAAGGTCTTTTGAAACTCTGATAAAGCTTTTGAAATGCAGGGTAATGCGGGATTTATGCATCCCCTCGGTACTTGGAGCGGCGGGACAATTGGTCGAATGTTAAGGCATTGGTGGATTGCATTGAGGGAACTTGGTTGATTATGGGAGATTGGAACCAAATTTTCGGGGAAACTGAAGTCCTTGGTGGTCTCTTTAACCTTATGGAAGAGAAGATGTGACAAAGGTATTCATCTAATTAGTTGGGCACAGGTTGCTCAGCCGCGAGCAGAAGGGGCCTGGGCATTCGTCAAGCGCGACTCATGAACATTGCACTTCTAGGAAAGCTAATATGGGAAGTGTTCCACTACCCGGAGAAAATTTGGGTGCTTTTGGTAATTTGTACCTTACTACCATCTGAATTCTTTCAGTTTATCCCATCCCAATCGAGGTCTCATGCCACTCGTCTGTTGTATAAGCTGGCATTTCTCAAATGAGGGTTCTAGTTTTGTTTGGGGGATGGTAATGCTTCATTGTGGTTCTTGATTTGGTGGAAGGGATGCAATCTGGGCCGCTTCTGCCTTACATAGCTATGCAGGACATTAATCTCAAGGTCAAGATTGTGATCCAAGGTGGCCTATAGAAGTGGACATCTCTTTACTCTTTTCTACCGCCTGTTCTGTTGGAAGATCTTAATGCTTCACCTCCCCGGCTCCCCCACCATTACATGCTATGGTTACGGATTTATGGCTCTGGAAAGGTAATTCTACAGGGGTGTGTACTGTCAAATCAGCATGTAAACTCCTCTCGGCCAACACAGTGACCAGTTCTGGATGGGGATGGATTTGGAAAGTGAACATCCCAGAAAAATCTCTTTCTTTTCGTGGTTGATTAGTCATGGAGCATTGCCAGTAAACTCTCTCAGATTTAGGCATCGGTTGGCGCAATCTCCCCTATGTGTGCTTCATGGTTGTGAAGACGAAACTTGGTTTCATTGTTTATTCTATTGTCCTTAGGTTTGGCATGTTTGGAAAATGGTTCAGGTGGATCTTCCGCTCGACTGTGTATCAATCCCAAAAGAGTCTATCCGTGATTTCTTGTGTGTGATGGTTAAGGTGTATGGTACTATCTTTCTGGATGCTCTTTGGACTCTTTGGCTGGAAAGAAATAATAGGGTTTTGCATGTGATCAATAAATCAGTCTGGCAACTGAAGAGAGATATCTTGTTTCGGGCCTTCAATCTTGAGAAGGCACGTTCCTCTCTCCGATCTGTCGCTCCTGCTATGCGCCTTATCAATTGGCATATGCAGCGGGGGTATGACACTATACTAAATGTTGATGGAAGCCTCACGGGTAGTCCTGGTCGGGCGGGGTTCGGGTTAGTATTTCAGAATGAAGACGGGCAATAGCTAGTCAGAACTTGTGGTTTTCTGGGTGAAGCTACGAAAAGTTTTGCTAAACTAGTTGCGATGGCTGCGGGGCTCTCATTCATGAAAGATATGGGTGTCAAAAGGGTGTGTATTTACTCAGATTCCAAAACAGCCATTCAATTATTGGATTCTAGTGATAAGTTCAATCCCTTTGCGGCTATTATTATGCAAATCGATTTAGCTAGGAACTCTTTTTTGGAGTGTGTGATTTTCCATGTACTTCGCAGAGGAATAAAGTAGCGGATCGTCTTGCTAAGCATGAAGCTTCGATGGAAGACTTCTTCACTACTTGGGCATTCCCTCCTGACTTTGTGAGAGGGAACATGGCGGAGGATGGGTCCGATGCATAGTTCCCTAGAATCTAGTTTCTTTCGCTTTTGTTTTCTTTTAGTTGTAGTTTGTTTTGTTTTCTTGTTTTTGTTGTTGTTTTTTCTTTTTCTTTTCTTTTTTTTTTAATCTGGTTTCGTCTTCGCAAGAAAAAACTATAATGTTATGGTTTTTCAAGATATATTTTACTCCTACAATTTATTATATTGTGTGCAAGGAAATTATACAAATTTTTTTTAATACAATGGAGTAATATTAAATGAAAATTTCTTTATATTCTCATTTGGAAGTTTTATTTTTGCCATATCAATTTATGAGTTCTTTTGACGAAGCAATTTATTAATTTATATTACAGTAATACTATTTTTTTGGCATAACAATCTATACATGTTAGAGGAAAGCGAATGAATAATATATTAGAGTAATATCAAAATAAAATATATTTTTATTTTTTTTATTATATTTCAAAAATATTCACTAACATCATAACAATGAATGAGAATGAATTGCAATTTGCAACTAATATATATTATCGTCAACCTCTTAAATTAGTATTATTATTAAACTTTAATTTTTGTTCCTCGAAAATTTTACTCCCTCCGTTCCCGTCAGCTCGTGTGTCATCGTTTATATATATATATATATATATATATATATTTTATGGGACATTTTTGATTTTTTGATACATTGTTCAACTTTAACTAAAATTTATTGCAATATACTCCCTCCATTTTTTTTGTTTGCTACGGACTCACGCAGCACGCAATCCAATGTACATTTTAAATCATTAATAACTCAAGTTCGGTACAAGTAAAAATTCAAAAAGTTCGATATTTAAAAACTACAAGACGAGACGAATCTAACAAGATCTCAATTGACTATATTTTTAACTTGAATAACTATGATAAAACTTCAAGTTAAAGTGATTGTGTGAATAGTATCAAATTCTTCAACGTAGCTATCATTTAAAAACGGAGGAAGTATATGTTTTAAAAAAAATAAGAGGGGTCTAGTTTTACGATATATGTTAAAGAATTTTTTTTTTTTTGTTATACATGAAATATACTACTATATGTTAAAGAATTTTTTTTTTTTTTTTTTGTTATACATGAAATATATGAGAAAGAGAAATATTGTATGCTGCAAAAATGTGAGACAAGTTAGGTGGTTAAATGTGAGGGGAGGGAGTAATTTTTCTTCCCTGCACATCGGGCAGGCGAGTGTTGAAGTACCATAATATGATCGCAGGGGGCAACGCATTTTTCCCCCTTTCCCAAGCAAAGAAACAAAAAGACTGGAGTCGTTGAATTTAGAGAGCTCACGTTAGACGCTATTTGAAAATGCAGCGACTGTTCTGTGTTAAGCTGCTCCCGAAAATCACAAGAAATGGGTCGTCCAGTTCCGTTGCCAGCTCGATCGTCCCAGCGCCTCTACTTCCGTCGTCGTTGTTGAAAATAAGCGCGAATCCCGTTCATCAACAATCGTTCGCGCAGTACTCCGCAGTGTCGCGTTCCCATGTGTGGAATTTGTGCGGTTATAATGGGTTTTCCGGAAGGAGTCGGCATGGGTTTTTCTTGAACCCGGCCCTTGCACGGAGAGCTTTCGCCAACGCCATTTTGAAGGGGCAAAAGAAATTTGCTGTTGGTGTTACAGTTAGGAATCAAGGGAGAAGAAATATCCCCTCGTTTGATTCGAGGAATCGTGGATGGTAACTGTTTACTCTTCCTAGTTTGATGTTTTTTCGTGTGCTTTTTTGGTTCTCCGCGGAACACGTTTCCCTTGTGCTTTCTCTGAAATTTCGGCTAATGGATGGTTTCTGCGGACTATTGGAATATAGAGAATCTTGAATAGAGATTAGCACTTGATTATTGATTGGTGAGAATCTTGTCCTAAAGGAGTTCTTCTCAATTGGTGATTTAATGATGCGCATCAATGTAGCTTCCTATTTGGAATTTTGTTTAGTTGCCTTAGTCATTCTAACCTAAAAAACATACATGTGTGCCACGGCAAAAGTTGAAACTAAGGAGCATCTGCTTGTTTGAATCTGGAGAAATTCTCCGGGCAATAATTAAGGCTGATAACTTTTGTAAATCGAGTACTTTGTAGCTAATCGCAAAATGAAAGTTGAGCTAAATGTAATCACACTTAAGAAATATTCTTTAAGGAGATCATATAAAATCATTGTCTATTCTGCGAATTGGTAGAAGTGTTAATGTCCAATGTGGATTGAACACCGCGTTGTCCTGTTTGACCTCGGAGCGACTTGTATGTTAATTTAGCGTATGAAAGTAATGGAGAGGAAGTTGTTTCCGAAGATAGGATATGTTGCTTATCCAAAATGCTACTACTTGGGAGTGGCTACCACGGGTGACGTAATACACAATTTAGTTCAATTTCTATTTCAGCTAATGATGAATTTATTTGAAAGGGACAAATGTAATTGATAAACTTAAATGATGAATTTATAATGGAATATCTTACTCTGTTTGTTTTAGTATGATACTATTACATTCATTTCACCTCCCAGTTGTATCATATCTAATTTTCCGGGATTCAAGTGGCTGATAGCTTGACAATTTTTGATTTTAATGTGTAACAGAAGATTGTTCTTAATTTAATAGGCTTACAGCAGATGGAGTTGTGATAGGCTTGATAGTAGTAAACACTGCCATTTTCATTTTATGGAGAGTTGCAAGTCCGGAATTTATGGCGAAGCATTTTATGGTAAGTTGATAATTTGTGAAGAACCTTGAAGTATTGGCCACTGGGGACATATTTTACTCAAATATTTTTAATTTTTCCACAGATCTCGATTGACAATTTTACAAGTGGTCGTGTGCACACTTTGATTACAGCTGCGTTCAGTCACAGAGATATGGGGCATCTAATTGTAAACATGGTTGGACTCTGCTTATATGGGTTTACTGTAAGATAGCGTGGATTTTGTTCTTTTTTTTTTTTTTCCAATTTATTTATAATGTATGCCTGTGTTGTGATTTCTCTGAATTCTAATTTCATTGACCAGATAGGAAGAACTTTTGGACCTGAGTATTTGCTGAAGTTGTATCTATCTGCTGCTTTGGTTAGCTCAATCTCTTACATGGGATATGCATTTGTACAGCTCTTTGACTTGTCAATTCAGGTAAACAACTTTGGCTCCTGAAATATAAACATGGATTAGGAAATCTTTGACATGTCGGTTCTTCCAATATTTCATATAAAATGAGAGCAATGTCTATTTAGTGTTTCTTTTGTGTTGTGTCATTCTTAAGACTTAATGATTTTCGAAACAAACTTCCTGTTGCTCTTTCTGTTGATTGCTTATTGTCTACTCTGTGTGTAGAGAAAGCAAATGTTTGGTGTTGACCCTTCACAAAGGCCGGGGATGGTAAGTGTTACAACTTACTTTTGACGATCACCTTCTATTTTTGAGCAGTGTGCATTCATGTTCTATGCTTATTCATCGCAGAACACACGTTCTGATTTCTGACTTACAGAAATGGCCAATCACCATAAATTGAATATGTTGGGTCTCATTATACATTCTTCCTTATGTTTTGATAAATATACCTTGAGGCAATACTAATACAAAGAAGCACCAATATATCTTAGAAATTTACTTATGCAGTTTATATCTTTCGCATTTACTACTCAGTTTCCTTCAACAGCGCGCCAGTTCTTATATTTCTATCAACTGACTGATATAATTCAGTGTTCCTGTAAACTTATGCTTCCAATTTCCATAAATCTCATCCAGTATGAAAAGGCAGAAATCAAGAGTTAACAATATCTATCGGATATTACAAACTTCTAAGATAATCTCCAAGGATTCAAACTTTTCCATTTGTTTATGCTCTCAATTTTTCGTATAGTCCTACTAACACATATGTTATTTTTATGTTGTGGAACTATTTGTAATTGAGCAACGCTGTATATTAAAGATTCAGAATCATGTCTTGAACAATGGTCTTCCGTTTCTTGCTTTTAGGGTGCAAGTGGAGCAGTATATGGTGTTATGCTGCTCGATGTTTTTCAGTTTCCAATTAATACCCTAGTCAATCTATTACTTTTTCCAACTAACACCCTACTTCTGGACATCTCCAAACGATTTCCAGCTTTCTTAATTGTAAGTTCACGATAAAGTCCTTGGTAAATACCATTACTGAAATAACCATTTTTTTGAGAGTTAATTTTTCCCGACCTTTTTACAGGGTGGCTGTCTTCTTGTTAATGATTTCGATAGAATATTAAAGGTATGTGCATTAGGGCACCCACATCCCACACACAATTAATAACTCACTTTTTCATTCTCTCTCCGCCAATCGACTTTTCACTTCTTCCGACACTCTTTTAATTCATTTCAATTAATTCCTACCTCCCTTCACCCATTAATATATTCTTTTTATGGGACCCACAAGATAATTATTTAATATAAAAAATATTTGCATCGTGAAGTAAGGTTTTTATTATGACATTTCTACCGAAAAAGTTGAAAAAGGTGACAAATAAGTGGTATTAACTCAGTAGTCAGTTCATAGTCTTGAATTCACTCGGTGGGATCCACGTGAGATTAATTGCCACATTGGTGGCTTGTGAATTCATCCCCTGACAATGACAATATTAATTGGAAAATTTTGTTGCGATGTAGATGCTCTTAATGGTTGTTTTATTTTTCCATATAAAATGATCCAAACTGTTAAAACTCAACCTAATTTGAAATTGTGATGTCTTTTGTTGGAAGTAGTCGAGTAGATGATTGTATTATGTTGATTAGTTTCCAGAACTTAATTGTGCTGCTTCTTATTAGGTCATTCCTCTGTTTTGTCTTGAAGAAAAGCTTGTTTTCTGGATTGCAGGGAGACCATGATATTTTAGTAGCAGCTCGTGTGGGTGGAGCCGTGGTTGGTCTAGTGGCATACGCACGATTTGATTATCTATTACAGAAGGATCTTACTCGACTAGTGGAGGATGTTGCTCGACTAGTGGAATACGCACGATTTCAGCGTCTATTATGGAAGGATGTTCTTCGACTATTGCGGTATCTTGCTCGACGATATTATTAAATAACATTAATATCTTCTCCGTGATTCTAAATTCTGAATATTTTCGGGTATTCTAAATACAGTATGATACGATTTTGAATGGTGAGAATTCCTTTGGGCATAAAGATTGGTAATTAATGAATAGTCTTAGTTTGTTTTTCCTTTTTTGAAGGAGCCATTAAATACTGAAAAAGGGGTGATTGAAAAGGGGTGATGATAGTCCATGCCACACAAATTATAAAGAAAACAAAGAGGAGAGATAAGGGGTTGGGTGGGATAGGTTGGGAGTTGGCGGGTCTGTTCTGCACGCAGCTTTTGGGAGCTTTTGAGAGCTTTTGGTAGCTTTAGCTTTTATTTCAAAATAAAAACCCCGTTCTGCACACTAACTTTTGGTAGTTTTTGGGAGCTTTTGGAAGCTTCTTTTTAGAAGCTACCTGTAGTAGCGTTTAAAAATAAGCTAGGAGCTTATTTTTGAGCAATCACAATTTTAACTCAATAACCAACCCATTACCCAATAATCTACATAAATATTTGTCCTTTTATGTCATTTCATACATTTTTTCACAGCTACAGCTAGTTGTACAAAACACTTAAATAGAACTGACAGCTATAGCTCCCACAGCTACTTACAGCTCCAGCTCCCTACAGCTCCAGCTTGCAGCTACAGCTCTGCGTGCAGAACATACCCGGAGTTGAAGACTTGACCACTAAAGTAGGTCCCAACTTCAATAATTTTAGTTTTGTTCATTCTTAATTTCATAGACTAGGTGGGTTGATACGTTGTTTAGAACTTATTTTCCTTAATTAATTATTTTCTTATTAAAATAAGATCATTGAACAAATTTAATTTAATAGTAAGGCCATATATAAATAAATAAATAAATAAATTTGATTAGACTAGAATCAAAATAAGAAAAAAATGAATTAACTCATGCCCTAATCGATGATGATGAATAAATAAATATTATTATTATTATTATGGAGTATTATTTTGAGTTAAGATAAAACATAGTTGATTTTGGTGTGTAGTTATTTTATTATTAATTTTATTGTTATGGTTGTTTATCTTTTGTATGTACTATAGTTCAAAACAAATCAAAGTGTTTATCAATAATAATAATAATTAATAATAATAATAATAATAATAATAATATATAAAATCTATAGATCGACATTCCTTCTATAAATATTATTGCACCTTAAAAATAATAATAATAACTTTAAAAGATCCCAAGAAAAAAGGATGCAATTTTTCTAATTAGAAATTAAAAATTTCATTTTATAAATACTATTGGATCTCATTGTTTATTTTAATTCATTCAAAATATTGATTTCTTTTAATGAATTTTATATGGCTATAATTACTTTTAAATTGAGATCTATTTGATTCTGATTTTTTTTGGCAAATGTAAGAAAAATCCTCCCAAAACAAAATACACCCTCTATGCTCCTCCTATACCATTATACTCCAAATGAACTCCCCACGTCGGAATATAGGATTTATTTCGGAATGAAAAAGATGAAAAGACCCATATACTCTGGTGGGAAAAAAATTTGTAACACATGGAGCAAGGGTTAAAGAGTCATTGCACATGAAGGGTGTCACGTCCGGAATCGACTGCCACAACCGCCGCTGCAACTCCCTCCAATAACCCCCCTCCCCCACGAGGCAGCCGTTCGCCCCCCCAACACCGAAGTGGTGCTTGAAATCCCCAAAATCTCAACATTTTGCTGCGAAATAGACGAATACACTGGCTGGACTTGAGGTCGAAGTCTGTGAATTCGGCGGCGAGGGCGGCGACTATAGGTGCACAAGCTTCAGTTTTTTCAAGGCTAAAGAAGAAACGTAATGCACGCCCTAATTCGAAAATGAAATGGGTTTCAGTTTGGGGTACGATTGAAGTGCTTAGGACCTCGATTATAAGTTTTTGGCTGGATCATCAAATTCACGAAGTTACTGATGTCTTCGAGGGAAGACTAGATCAACTTGCTACAGATTTTGAAAGAGCTTTGAATGTGCAAGTGGATCACCACATTTGAATTTTATCTGCCAAGTTGGATGGAAAAGTCGAATTCCTTGCTGAGGAATTGGACTGGCAAACTACGAACTGCAAGAGCACATTATAATCTCCACCACCGTAGCTGAGCTTAAATTGGATGCAATTGCAACATTGCTTCAAAAATCTGCCAAAGACTTTGCAGCTCGACATGGTCAAAGAATAGCATAAAGGGTTAAGCATCTTTTCAATCAAGCAGAGAAAGAATTAAATGCTACAATGGAAGACCACATTAAGAAAGTACCAGGACAGATTGAAGGACACATGGAGTATGGGCTAGAGCAGTTGGGTGAAAGTCTTGAAAAGCAAATGTCCGAGCAAGCCGAAGAAGCACCGAGTACGGGTCTGATGGCCAGTTGTTCTTAAGAAATTTCAAAATTAATTGCTCAATTCAAGGAAGAATTAACTGCGCTATTTAATTCTGAAATTAATGCCTTATCTAATAAACTCACTACAAAAATTAATTTTATTGCAGATGAGGTAGATCACCGGCTTGTGGATCCGCAACACATATATGAGCAAGTCATGGACACTGTTGAGCAAAGACTGCGGTACAAGCTAAATATGGAACTTGAAGAAATCTGAAAGATGAGTTTGGCATTAAGCGGAAGCGCAAACCTCCTGATCTGGAACCTCAATCAGTCTCCAAGGACACTTCCAGCTCGTACTCTGGGAGTAAAGTAGCACAAGGGCGCACAAGGATCCCGGACGTACGTACCAACAATTAGCCAAGCTGAATTGGCTCAAAGGTTCAGATTGTTGGAGCAATGCTTTTTGGATAGTCCATCTCTCGGAAGCAGAAAGGACTACCTCGACTATGTTTATGGAGAAAGAGGTTGGAGGAATTATACCACGGGATTTCATTGAACGAACAAGAGAAAATTTACCTTGATACCGCAAGTTTAAGGGGAAAATGCTACCATGGTGGTCGAACTATCTGAAGGAATTGTCTACGCAAGGCAAGCCCCAACTTTCCACCAGGAAAGGATTCATCGACATCTTAGATAAAAGGTTCCTTGTGGGATATTGGGAAACGATGTGGGATTATTATCTGCACTATACTCAAGGGTCGAAGTCCGTAGAAGAATATTCTAAGGACTTCAAGGACTTAATTAGGGTCACAGAGGTCAAGGCCACCGAACGAAAGTTTATGGACCATTTCCAAAAGGGACTTGACCTTAAAGTTAGATCCGAATGGGAACAGGGCCCAGGAAATTCCTCATGCACCACACCGCAAGGGTAGCTCCCACTCAAGAGGAGAATGAGCCCCTGCCAGCAGAATTCGAACAAAGGGAAAATATCTTTCATTGTCATTGTGAAATTCTCGATAATTTATCAACTTTAATTATTGACAGTGGAAGTTGTGCTAATATTGTCAATCTTTATGTTGTTCGCAGGCTACAGTTGGCAACAGAGGATCATCCAAAGCCATATTGTTTAATTATCCCAGCTCCACCAAGCACTGCTTGTTAATTATCCCAGGATCTGCTAATGACATGCCGTGTCATGATTTCTCAGTGTTTAATTTTCCAAATTTTTATGATGACACTGCATCTAATTTGATTAATATTTTTGCAGGTACCGAAAACGATCAAGATGATGAAATTTTGAGTAACTCAGGTGAGATTCTTCAAAATTTTGATAATATTAATTTATCTGATAATTGTCATCATTGTTGCAGGGACTGAAAATCGCAAGTCAAGAAGGGTTTTAGTGCGGAACACAAGTTGGAAGCAGGATCAGAAGAATATATCTGCATTTTGGATCACATATCTGATAATTTTATTGATAAATTTTATTTTGCTGAAATGATACATAATAGCAATACTTATGGAATTTCGGTTTGTGCAGACTGTGATTATCCGATGGATCCTATGATAATATTTTCCTATTCAGCTTTGAAGTCCAAAGCTTTTCAAGGGGGAGAGGATGACATGGATGTCCGGACCAACCCAAATGATAGACGACCCGACCCGGATATGTGGAACATGAGAAATAATATTTTAAGTCATCCGGAAGAATTAATTATGAAGAAAGATAAAGAATTAAAGCTGATCATGGAAAAATCGGATATTGGAAGACCGTCGGATTCCCACGGGAGTTTCACCGGACCATCATCGGAATTTTGCCAGAATCCGGCCAGTCAACGGCGGTCAGCAGCGGCGATCAAAGGGCCTCCCTCTCAAAATGGGTTAAGACTAGAAGTTGTTGGATCCAAATTAAGTGGGCTGCAATTAATTAATTGGGGGAAAATAAACAAGCCCAAAACCTTGAGCCCAACCCATACTCCAGCTGGGCCACTTCCCCTCAATTCCATATCTGGCCCATCCCTCTCATCCTCGGCCCATACTAGTCTTTGGCGCATCTCCAAATCTAATATATATCGGTCCAAACAGATGCAACCCATCTCCTATTGGCCCACGAAGAAGCCCAGTGGCTCCAGCCCAAGCCCCCTCTATCCGATCGTCTTCTCCGGTGAAAACGCCCGTCACCAGTCTTCTCTCCGGCAGCAAAGTCCGACCATCCTTCCCTCACCTCTGCTTCATCGTCGGCTGCTCCGAACAGCTCACCCCCAATCTCCTCCGTCAACAGCGACTGCCTCCACGCTGGCCGCTGCCTCCATTCCATCATCCCTTTAAGCTCGCTGCCGGCCAGTCACTCCAACCAGCTTGGACCTCCGACCGTCTCTCTCTCTTCATACTCCAGCTCAGAAGCCACTGTCGCCACATCCAAAAGGGCCACCAACCAGTTGTCGTCGTCAACCTCCATTTTTGGCAGCTCCGACGGCAAGAAGAGGAAAACCCCCATATTATCCTCCTGCTCCGTTCTTCACCAGCCATCGTGCTAACCATCGACCTTAGGCGGCCTCTACGAGATACCTCCGACCACAGCCTCTCACACCGCCGAATCCCGATTGCCGTCATCATTCACAAAACCCTCATCCCGGCCTCGACGACGCCATCCTCTCCTTACGACGTGAAGCCTTTCGCGTGGTCCTTGGTGTCTCGCGACGTCGCCTTACGACGAGAGGCTGCTTAGCGATGTCAACAATGGTCTTACGTAGACCCGAGAGTTTCACGTCGTCTGTAACTCTCCATTTTCAAATTCATCTCGTTGAGCAAAACATGGAAAGACCCTGGAGCTGAGGTCCCGTAGACTATTAATATTTAGATTCTAGCCTCCTGGACTTGAGATCATGTGCCCTTCTCCGCAATACTCCGAAATGCATTTTGCATTGCTACTACGATGTGAGCCGTTCTTGTTTCGCGACATTGCCATATTTCCCGTAGTCCTCCACAATTGTTTGCCTTGTTTAATTTATTTTAGCTCTTGTTTAATTAATATAATGGATTGATTAAAACCCCTAATTAATTGTTTAGCTTAATTAATCCATGTAATTAGGGTTTGCCTATATATATGGCTTTCCCCCAACATTGTCATTCACCTTTTGAAATCTATTGAACATTTGCTTGAAACCATATCAATTTTCTTAAGGTCATTATTTGAGAGTTTATGGGAACCGAAAATGTAATACCCGAGAATTTTCCAACATAAAATAAAACAATAATTAAACAATAATTAAATAAATAAATAATAAATAAAATAAATACTATAAATAAATAAACAAATCCAGCAAATAAAAGAAATAAATGAAGATAAGGAAATGAGAAATGAGATTTTTACTTAAAAAGGAATTAAAGGAATTTAATTAAATAAAATGAGGGATAAATGGTACACCAAAACCCGACACTAATGAACTCGAGTATTCGAGTCCAAAACATCCAATTAGACTGAGAATAAAATTAGAGAGAAAGTATGAACCCGAATATACCCCGGAAATCGGAATTCGGGAGCATAGAGGGATAGAAACCCGAAAGAGAGGCGGAAAAGCACGACGGATCGCACGACCCGCCCGGACCGAAGTCCAGGCGAAGTCAGCGCGGTGGCCGCGCGGTGAAGAGGCTTTAGCGCGCCACGACCGCGCCACTTCACAGATTCGTTTGTTGCGTGAATCTCTCGCCCGAACGCGGATTTTTTCGACTTTCGGTTGAACATCTCTCGACTCAAGACCTTTAGGTCGGTTGTGGACGCCCTAGGGATTAAGAATTCTATAAATAAGCCCCTTGGGAGCCCCAAACAAGTTTACAAAACCCTACAATCTTCTATACGTTCGAAACCCTAAATTCGGAGTCGACGGAAAGCACCAAACGGAGGCAGCAGCTTTGGACGAAAATCCAAGGTCTCTAAACTTTGTGGTAAGCTCTAGTCCGATAAATCTTTTCACGTTTCAATCCGAAAACGGATTCTAACTTCGGTTCTTCTCTTTCTACACCCCGTATCGAATCTAGATCGTAGAACCCGACGAACGGAGAGGAGAAACGGTGATCTGGAAGCCACGCCTCCGAACTAGACATCCCCGACGTTCATAGACACTGTAAGTTAACTCTTACATGGTTTTGGGATGAATTAAAACATTCAAAACTAAAAGATTAACATGAAACCGAAATTCTGTCAACTATTACTTTCTACCGGCGCAACAGATTTGTTGAATTTTTCCGAACCTTAAAACAAACTCAAACGGAAAAACTTAAAACACGAAAAACGTTCCTAAGACTTAGACCTAGCTACTGTAAAAATTTGGGAATTTTTGGAGTTGATTTGATATGTGAAAACCCGTTGAAACCGAGCTGTTTGAATCTAGATCTCGAAATCTTGAACAGAACTTAGGAATGATCTTGATCACGTTTTTGACATAGGATCTAGGCTGTTTTAGATCTTTGGCCGAACATGAAAGTTGTAGATAAATGTCTTAAGATGATCTCTGTCAAATTTCATTAAATTTGGAGTTGAATTGATATGGTAGAATTTGAAATCTTTAAACTGTGACATATTAAACTCGGACAGAATTCTTCTTGTGCGAAAATTGGTAATTTTGACCTACTTAGGTATCTCGGATTGAAAAAGTTAAAACACGAAAGTTGTAGATCTTGATGTTTCCGAGTCAGATATGAATTTTTGGAATTTTTGGAATTAAATCTGATTTTAGACGAATTTTAGAGTAAACTGTGATTTATAGAAACGAAATCTTGAAATCTTGTTGAAACATGGGATTAACCTTTAGGGTTGAAACGAGTTGAGATATTATTTCTAAATAAATACAATTGAAGTCAGATTTTAAAAATTAAATCCCCTTACAAACTTGATAGATTAAAATTAGGGGTGAGTGCTCTGCAGGGTGCCCCCTAACGATTCACTTCGTGCCGTAATGGACGATGGTGACCCCGCGCGCTAAATTTGAGATATGGATTGCCTAAACGGCGAAACTTAGAGCCTACACTCTCGTGAATATCCGTATGGGTTTCCCGAGGCTCCGGAGTGGTACTGGGTATGGCTGATACGGTTGCGGCCGCCGGGCTACCGGCTAAACTTGTTGACATCGCGATACTATCGTGAAACTTTGAAATACCAAATCGGGAATGTAATGGGGATTCTAAATTAAATTAAATTAGATTAAACTATGTTGTTGTCCAATTAAATTATTTAAATGCTTTATTTAAATTATGGCTATTATCTTGAACCATGTGATATGTGTTATTAAATAGAGCCTGAGATAAATTATGCTATTGGATATGGATTAGATGAAACTAAATATTATGTTATTATCATGCTTTTGTTAAATTACTAAATTTATGGCTTTTAAACCCTACGATCATGCATGTGTTAACTTACTCAGCAACTTTGCTGACCAAAACCATTTTTATTCCTTTCTTTACCGAATATGTGGAATGAGCATGTGTGAGCACGAATCATGCATGGGATTTTGGGGATTGTTATTTTGCTTTTAAATTTCGTACTTAGACTATATTATGAACGGGCCTGTTTAACCCGTGTTTTGGCCATGTCGACCCTTTTTATATTTTCCGCTGCGATACTGTACTAAACTATATATTTCCGCTGCGCTATGCTATTATTATTTTCGAATTATATTGTATGGGCTATTTTGAATGCTTTAAATGTTTTAAATACTGAAATACCTAGCCTTGCATCTCTTTAGTAAGCTCGGAGGAACCGTGTCTTACTAGGGAGATGTGGCGGTGACATCCCGACCTGGGTGACCAAAAACCGGGGTGTTACAAGTTGGTATCAGAGCCCGGCTATTTTTAAACTATTATTTTTAAACCATTATTATTTTTAAACTACTATTAATATTTTGACTATTATTTTAAATTTTAAATTATTATTTCCATGGAGAAATTTTTTTTAAAACCCATGGGAAAAATATATATATATGGTGCATTAAATTATTATTGGGGGGAAATATCATTTGCATATGCATGTTGCATCTCTGCTATGAACTTAGAATCTTGGAAACTTGAACTTAGAATCTTGGCGAAACTTGAACTTAGCATCTTGGCGAAACTTGAACTTAGAATCTTGGAAACTCGAACCTAGAATCTTGGCGAATTGAACTTAGAATCTTGGCGAATATTAACTTAGATCTCTTGCTTGCGCTAGATGGCTAGTCAGGACATGATGCAGTTGATGGTCAGGATGATGAGTGTACATCTCGATTCCCACCAAACCCTAGAGCAAATGAAGTACCGTATGGCTCAGTTGGAGGCCAATTTACATCACATGGGCAACTTGAGAGAGGCGGATCATCACCGCATAAACCAACTCGAACGCCAAGTCCAAACCCTCACTACACAAAACTTAATACTAAAGGAATACATCGATGCCCACGGGCAAGACTTAAACACTATCTTTGACGACCTACTACCGCCGAGTTCGGAGGAGGAAGATCCGGAGGAAGATCCTGCTACCTCACCGGGAGACGTCATGAGGCACTAGAGATTCTATTGTTAGACATTGTTTTGCTAGAAAAATATTTATACTTTTGTACTAAAATTTCTTTTGAGGAAATAAAATGCCCGATTTATTTTAAATCAAAACAAAACAAAACAAAACAAAATAAAATAAAACCCCGAAGCATACGATGCTTCTTAATCCGAACAAAGCACCACGTGCTAAATTACTACACACATATACATTCATAGGAATTGCTTAGACTATATGCTAAATTCACCAGCCCTAATCTATCATATTTGTACCAGAATGGCACCCAGAGGAAGAGGAAGAGGCAGAACCCAACCCGCTCCTCAAACCACCACTGAAACACCTACTGAAACACCACCAAACGTCACTGAACCAATTCAACCTGATGAGGAACAACCCCAGGTGCGCAGGACGCCCCCGCACCGAACAATGTGGGCGATCGTCTTAGGACGATAGAGGAAGTGTTGATTGCGCTCGGAAATGCGCAAGTCAACCAGGGTCAAGCTGCGGCGGTACCTCCGCCCCAAGCTCGCCCTAACTACCTGGCGATGGTGAATCCCTACCAGCCGCCCCACTATGCTGGTGAGAAGGATCCAGCTAAACTGGAGGAATGGATCCGGACTTTTGACAAGCTGCTGGGAGCGGTCAAATGTCCGGAAGGAGAGAGGGTACATGTCGCTTCATACTACTTGGAAGGCGAAGCTGATGACTGGTGGCAAGCAACGCAAGCCAAACTGACTGAAGATGACGAGCCTTACTCGTGGATGGAGATGATGGAACTACTCAGGGATCGATTCTATCCCTTGAGTACCAAATCTGCCATGTACGAAGAATTCCTGTCACTGAAGCAAGGGAGCCAAACGGTGCAAGAATACTACACACGCTTCAAGGAGCTGGTTAGGTTCGCACCAAGGCTAGTGCCTACTGATGCGGAAAAGGCACAGAAGTTCGAGATGGGACTGAACCTGTCTGTGCGCGAGGTGATCGCAGGGGTCCTCAAGACAAGAGAAGCCGAGACTCAAGAAACGAGAACAACACTGGAAGGAACGAGCAGCGCAGAGGGTCGAATAGGCCCCAACAAAACAACACTGGGAGGAGGATCAACCAAGAAGATCCGGTACCGCCTTGCCCGCGATGTGGACGACCACATCTGGCAAGGGGATGCCCTCAACAAGGCGCTTGTTACCGATGCGGTCGAATGGGTCACGTTCGACGGGATTGCCGAACTAGGCTCGAGAACATAACAAAGAGGGATGACTTAGTCGCGGGGCAAGAACAGCCTCAAAACCAAAACGGGCGAAACGGGAATAACCAAGGGTACAGACCCCCTCAAAATAGACCGCAGAACCAGAACCAGAACCAACGACCTCCGCCCCCGCAGAATCAAAACCAACAGCAAAACCATCAGCAGAACGCGAATCAGCAGGGCAACCAAGGACGCCCTGTGGGGAGGCTCAATGTGGTAAACCAAGCGGACGTGCCTGCGCAAGGAGAAGTGATGGCAGGTACATTTTATGTGTTGAATACGCCCCTTAGAATTCTATTTGATTCTGGAGCTAGTTGTTCAATTATAGCATCAAGGATAGTGCCTGAGTTAGATCTACCTAAGTGCGAGAGAATTAGCTTAGGAATTCAATTGCCTTCCGGAGAAGTAGTGTCTTGCTCTAAACGATATAACAGAATTCCTATAGTTATAAAGAACGTAGAATTCTTCGCGAACTTGGTGGAATTTAACTTAAGAGACTTTGACATCATACTGGGGATGGATTGGCTATCCCAGTATAAAGCGGTGATCGAATGCCAAAAGCAAAAGATCACCTTGTCAAAAGTAGGGGAAAGAGAGTTATCTTTTACTCTCAGCCCCCTAAGAAAAGCAACAAAATCGTTAGTGCACTTAAACTAAGTAACTTGATGCGTAAGGGGTATGAACTATATGCGTGCTATGTGCACAACCTTGAGGCGGAAGAGAACAAGGTTGATAGCATACCAGTGGTAAGAGAATACCCGGACGTGTTCCCTGAAGACGTTCCGGGCATGCCACCTGAGAGAGATCTTGAATTCACGATAGATCTCATTCCGGGGACAGAGCCTGTCTCAAAAGCTCCGTACCGGATGGCACCACTGGAAATGAAGGAGTTAAAGGAACAACTCGAGGAGCTATTGGGAAAAGGTTACATAAGACCGAGTACGTCCCCTTGGGGAGCACCGGTTTTGTTTGTCAAGAAGAAAGACGGAGGACTACGTCTTTGCATAGATTACCGAGGACTAAACCAAGTGACCATTAAGAATAAATACCCCCTACCGAGAATAGAGGATCTGTTTGATCAACTGAAGGGAGCTTCAGTATTCTCGAAGATCGATTTGCGATCTGGGTATCATCAATTGAGGATCGCCGAGAAGGACATTCCGAAGACTGCATTTCGAACGCGATATGGCCATTACGAGTTCACAGTGTTATCCTTCGGGTTAACAAATGCTCCGGCCATGTTCATGAATCTCATGAACAACGTGTTCCGAGAATTGTTAGACCAGTGTGTCGTCGTGTTCATCGACGACATCCTGATCTACTCGAAGAGCGAGGAGGAGCACGCGAAGCACTTACATCAAGTGTTAGAAATCCTGCAAAGAAACCAGCTATACGGCAAGCTGTCGAAATGTGACTTTCTGGCTGAAAGAAGTGGCATTTCTTGGACACATAGTATCCGCTGATGGAGTATCAGTGGATCCGGCAAAACTCTCTGCCGTAACCGAATGGGCAACCCCCAAGAGTCCAACGGAAATAAGAAGTTTCCTTGGATTAGCCGGATATTATAGACGATTTGTGAAGGACTTTTCAAGAATTGCACGTCCTTTGACCCAGCTGCTGAAGAAAGGAGCAAAATACGAGTGGACCGAAGCTTGTGAGATGGCGTTTCAAGAGCTGAAGAAACGACTCACAACCACACCCGTATTAACATTACCATCAGAGAATGGTGACTTCGAAGTGTATAGCGATGCTTTGAAGGAAGGTTTAGGTTGTGTCTTGATGCAAGACTCGAGAGTCGTAGCCTATGCATCACGCCAATTAAAACCTCACGAGGAAAATTATCCGACACATGACCTGGAGTTGGCAGCGGTCGTTTTCGCTCTAAAGATATGGAGACATTATCTTTATGGGCGGAAGTGTCGAATGTTCACCGACCACAAGAGCTTGAAATATATATTCACTCAGAAGGAGTTGAATTTGAGACAGCGAAGGTGGTTGGAACTTATTAAAGACTACGATTTAGAGATAGCATACCACGAGGGGAAGGCGAATGTGGTAGCCGATGCCCTAAGTCGGAAAACCCAACACGTGACAAACTCGTTGGTAATTCCGCCGGCATTGTACATGGATTTGGCAAGATTGGAGTTAGAACTTGTGCATCCTGGCACAGTGAGAGAAATGGTCAATGCCATGGTCGTAGAAACTCCAATATTGGACGAGATTCGACTCGCTCAACCGGGCGATCCGAAACTCGAGAAGATAAAAGGGTATATTGCCGAAGGAAAGGCAATAGGATTTGTTATCCACGAGGATGGAAGCATCCGTTTTAAAGGGAGGTGGTGTGTGCCTCTTAAATGTGCCGAATTGAAGCAAAGGTTGATGGAGGAAGGGCACAACACGCCATATTCCGTACATCCAGGAGGTGACAAGCTATACAAAGATCTGAAGAAGATCTATTGGTGGCCGGGAATGAAGAAGGAAGTGGCAAATTTCGTGGCGAGATGTCTCACCTGCTAAAAGGTTAAGGCAGTGCGACATAAACCCTTAGGATTGATGCAACCACTAGAGATTCCAAGTTGGAAGTGGGATAGCATCTCAATGGACTTTGTCTCGGGATTACCCCGATCACCTAAAGGCATGAACAAGATTTGGGTGATTGTGGATAGGCTAACGAAGACAGCCATATTTATCCCAATGAAAGACACGTGGACTATGGACCAATTGGCCCGAGCCTACATTGATAATGTGGTACGACGACATGGAGTACCACATGATATCATTTCCGATAGAGACAGTAGATTTGTCTCTCATTTCTGGACGGAGTTACAAAAAGCTCTCGGTACTCAAATCAAAATGAGCACCGCATTCCACCCGATGACGTACGGACAAACCGAGAGAACAATCCAAACACTAGAAGACATGCTGAGAGCATGTGTGTTGGAATTCAAAGGAAATTGGGAATCTCATTTACCGTTGATTGAGTTTTCCTATAATAATAGTTACCATGCTAGTATCGGCATGGCACCTTTCGAGGCATTGTATGGACGAAAGTGCCGAAGCCCGTTGAGCTGGGAAGAAAACGATAAGTCCGTGGTAGTGGGACCACAACTTATCGAAGACATGGCTCAACAAATCAAAGTGGTCCAAGGGAAGATGAAAGCCGCTCAAGACCGTCAAAAGAGTTATGCCGACGTGAGACGACGAGACCTAGAATTTCAAGTGGGAGATAGGGACATGCTAAAGATATCACCCATGAAGGGGGTGATGTGCTTTGGCAAACGAGGGAAGTTAAGTCCTCGATACATAGGACCTTACGAAATTCTAGAACGAGTCGGAACTCTAGCCTACCGATTGGCTTTACCGCCACACTTAGATCGAGTTCATAATGTCTTCCATGTCTCGCAACTAAAGAAGTATGTGCCGGACCCGACACATGTACTTCAACCGGAGATAATTGAGCTCGATGAAGATTTGACTTACGAAGAAGTCCCAGTGCGTATTCTCGATACTAAGGAACGAGTAACGAGGAACAAAACCATCAAAATGATCAAGGTTCTTTGGTCAAATCACGAAAGTGAGACGGCAACTTGGGAAGTAGAATCCGATATGAGGGAACGATACCCGACATTGTTCCAAACCGATTCCGCCACAGTTATGGGGACATAACTGCAATCTTAAGGGGGAGAGGATGTCATACCCCCTAATTTTTCGTGCATTTTTGTAAACTTTTGAACTACGTTATGGCTTGATCCCTTTACCGGGTACGTAGGCAGCTTAGAAGTTTTAATTCTAAGTTCAGTCACAACATAATAAAACAAATACAAGACCTTAGCACGAGACGAGAAAAGCCGAAACACAACTTCGAGGACGAAGTTGATTTTTAAGGAGGGTAGACTGTAATACCCGAGAATTTTCCAACATAAAATAAAACAATAATTAAACAATAATTAAATAAATAAATAATAAATAAAATAAATACTATAAATAAATAAACAAATCCAGCAAATAAAAGAAATAAATGAAGATAAGGAAATGAGAAATGAGATTTTTACTTAAAAAGGAATTAAAGGAATTTAATTAAATAAAAGGAGGGATAAATGGTACACCAAAACCCGACACTAATGAACTCGAGTATTCGAGTCCAAAACATCCAATTAGACTGAGAATAAAATTAGAGAGAAAGTATGAACCCGAATATACCCCGGAAATCGGAATTCGGGAGCATAGAGGGATAGAAACCCGAAAGAGAGGCGGAAAAGCACGACGAATCGCACGACCCGCCCGGACCGAAGTCCTGGTGAAGTCGGCGCGGTGGCCGCGCGGTGAAGAGGCTTTAGCGCGCCACGACCGCGCCACTTCACAGATTCGTTTGTTGCGTGAATCTCTCGCCCGAACGCGGATTTTTCGACTTTCGGTTGAACATCTCTCGACTCAAGACCTTTAGGTCGGTTGTGGACGCCCTAGGGATTAAGAATTCTATAAATAAGCCCCTTGGGAGCCCCAAACAAGTTTACAAAACCCTACAATCTTCTATACGTTCGAAACCCTAAATTCGGAGTCGACGGAAAGCACCAAACGGAGGCAGCAGCTTTGGACGAAAATCCAAGGTCTCTAAACTTTGTGGTAAGCTCTAGTCCGATAAATCTTTTCACGTTTCAATCCGAAAACGGATTCTAACTTCGGTTCTTCTCTTTCTACACCCCGTATCGAATCTAGATCGTAGAACCCGACGAACGGAGAGGAGAAACGGTGATCTGGAAGCCACGCCTCCGAACTAGACATCCCCGACGTTCATAGACACTGTAAGTTAACTCTTACATGGTTTTGGGATGAATTAAAACATTCAAAACTAAAAGATTAACATGAAACCGAAATTCTGTCAACTATTACTTTCTACCGGCGCAACAGATTTGTTGAATTTTTCCGAACCTTAAAACAAACTCAAACGGAAAAACTTAAAACACGAAAAACGTTCCTAAGACTTAGACCTAGCTACTGTAAAAATTTGGGAATTTTTGGAGTTGATTTGATATGTGAAAACCCATTGAAACCGAGCTGTTTGAATCTAGATCTCGAAATCTTGAACAGAACTTAGGAATGATCTTGATCATGTTTTTGACATAGGATCTAGGCTGTTTTAGATCTTTGGCCGAACAAGAAAGTTGTAGATAAATGTCTTAAGATGATCCCTGTCAAATTTCATTAAATTTGGAGTTGAATTGATATGGTAGGATTTGAAATCTTTAAACTGTGACATATTAAACTCGGACAGAATTCTTCTTGTGCGAAAATTGGTAATTTTGACCTACTTAGGTATCTCGGATTGAAAAAGTTAAAACACGAAAGTTGTAGATCTTGATATTTCCGAGTCAGATATGAATTTTTGGAATTTTTGGAATTAAATCTGATTTTAGACGAATTTTAGAGTAAACTGTGATTTACCGAAACGAAATCTTGAAATCTTGTTGAAACATGGGATTAACCTTTAGGGTTGAAACGAGTTGAGATATTATTTCTAAATAAATACAATTGAAGTCAGATTTTAAAAATTAAATCCCCTTACAAACTTGATAGATTAAAATTAGGGGTGAGTGCTCTGCAGGGTGCCCCCTAACGATTCACTTCGTGCCGTAATGGACGATGGTGACCCCGCGCGCTAAATTTGAGATATGGATTGCCTAAACGGCGAAACTTAGAGCCTACACTCTCGTGAATATCCGTATGGGTTTCCCGAGGCTCCGGAGTGGTACTGGGTATGGCTGATACGGTTGCGGCCGCCGGGCTACCGGCTAAACTTGTTGACATCGCGATACTATCGTGAAACTTTGAAATACCAAATCGGGAATGTAATGGGGATTCTAAATTAAATTAAATTAGATTAAACTATGTTGTTGTCCAATTAAATTATTTAAATGCTTTATTTAAATTATGGCTATTATCTTGAACCATGTGATATGTGTTATTAAATAGAGCCTGAGATAAATTATGCTATTGGATATGGATTAGATGAAACTAAATATTATGTTATTATCATGCTTTTGTTAAATTACTAAATTTATGGCTTTTAAACCCTACGATCATGCATGTGTTAACTTACTCAGCAACTTTGCTGACCAAAACCATTTTTATTCCTTTCTTTACAGAATATGTGGAATGAGCATGTGTGAGCACGAATCATGCATGGGATTTTGGGGATTGTTATTTTGCTTTTAAATTTCGTACTTAGACTATATTATGAACGGGCCTGTTTAACCCGTGTTTTGGCCATGTCGGCCCTTTTTATATTTTCCGCTGCGATACTGTACTAAACTATATATTTCCGCTGCGCTATGCTATTATTATTTTCGAATTATATTGTATGGGCTATTTTGAATGCTTTAAATGTTTTAAATACTGAACTACCTAGCCTTGCATCTCTTTAGTAAGCTCGGAGGAACCGTGTCTTACTAGGGAGATGTGGCGGTGACATCCCGACCTGGGTGACCAAAAACCGGGGTGTTACAAACCCTAATCTTCAATCTATTGATTTGATTGCTTCAATCTATGGCAGCAATTATTTGGTATTAGAGCCAAGCAAAGAATCAATAGATCTATTCTCCAAAAACCCATAAAAATTCAAAAATCCTCCAAAAACCTCAAAAAAAAGCCTTCGCTGTTTATTGTTCACTCAAAATCCATTTTGCTCAGTTAATATTCTCTGAATTCTGAATTCATATTCGGTTTTGTTGGATTGTTTACACTCAACATCATATAAATCGAAATTTTTGGCCAAGGGAATCAATTTATATGAATTTTTTAAGTTCCTGGCCATTATTTCACCCAAAAATTGTTCATCCACCATTTTCATCCATTTCTTCACTCTACCACTCACCATTTGGAAACATATTCTATATGGTAATTTATATTATCCATTCCTAAAAGGGTTATGCTGCCCAAAATTTTCCAACCATCTCCATAATCTTCATCTTCTCCAAAAACCATTCCCAAAAACCATAAAAACATGATTGCTGTCCACTTTTTGCATTTTCTGGTATTTGCTCGTTGAGCTTTTGCCAAATCTGAGTCCATATTCTTGTTCCTCTTGTTAATTACATGGCATTTGCATATAAGGTTTATCAAAAACGGACATCGGGAGCAAAAGTTATGGCCATTTGAAGATTCTTAATGTTCATCATCCAAAAATCCCAAAATATCCTATATTTTGCTTTTCGATTCTGTGATTTTGTGTTTTTGAGCTTTTTTTCGTTTGTTTGAACATCAATATATGGATATAGCATCATTTCCCAAGTATTTTGAGCATTGAACACAAGTTTGGTTGAACAAGTGCCCTAGATTGCTAGCTATTTTCACTTTCTGGAACTTTTGGTGTTTGTTCATAGCGGGAAACGGGTCTGCTATATGTTCAAGGGTTGATTTTACAAATTTTTGGTGTTAGGAATCCATTGGAAGTGGTTTCGAAGCATTTGAGAGTTTATTTGGTCGATCAAATAGCAAAAATAAAATTTCTGCCACAGTGAACCCGCGGAAGCAGCAACTTTGGGAGTTCATAACTTCTTGAGTTCTTCGAGTTTCTTGATGAATCTTCAACCAAATTCAAGCTTATTGACTTCTGAATCCATAGTATATTGAATAACCAAAATTTGGAATTGTTTGAGGTTGCTATCACCCATTTTTCAAAAGGTGTCCTTTTCTGGCGCCACCTGATTGTAGCAGAGCGTGAGGGCGCGTCCAGGGGACAAAAGCACCCATTCTTTTTCATGCTGCTCCCCAAGAAGTCAAATTTTGTTGTGCTTTTTGTCTTATATCAATTAGAGACGATGTGGGGATCAAGGAACTGAAGTTTCAAACAGGCAGAAAAGCTGAAGATTTGCAAATCATTCGGATTGAGTGTTTTGATTGTTGGAAAAAAAATTTCCAAGTGTTTTTGAGTGCAAAAGTGAGACATAACATTTATTTGGATTTTCGGGCACATATATTTTTAGTGATACAAAAAAGTGGATATGCGACTGGCAGAATTGTTCCTCTGAACATAGTTCAGTGAGCTTACACATATGGGGTCAATCAAGGACTTAACTAATGTGGAAGGATGGTGAACGTTGATAGCAATCCCACTAATCGACTTGTGCTCAATTATCATTTGCATTGCTTATCACATACATATCATAGCATCCTTTGATTGAGTCGAACATTGCATTTTTTTTCTTGCATTGTGCGTCCCCAATCTCATCCCCGATTCTCCTCCTCGAGTTTGGAAAGCCTCAAGATTTTATTTGTGATCGAACTCAAGTCGATGAACACTTTGAGTTTGAGGGTTAAGTGAGGAAAGAAAAGAAAAGAGAGAAGATCACCAAAAATATTTTGTTTTTATTTTTCTTTTTTCATATTTTCTATTTATATATATAGTTTTTGTTTTTGAAATGGCAGGAAATTTTGACACCATCATAATGGATTTATTGAGGAGCCTCAATGCAAAGATGCTTGAGAGGAATTCTAAGTTTGACAACTTCGACCAGAAAATTGAAATTCTGACGGAACGAGTTAATCACTTGGATGAGAAATTTGATGGATTAAATGAGAAGGTTGAAGGTGTCCACACGGACATGGATCAACAAATTCACGAAGTTACTGATGACTTCGAGGGAAGACTGGATCAACTTGCTACAGATTTGAGAGAGCTTTGAATGTGCACGTGGATCACCGCATTAGAATTTTATCTGCCAAGTTGGATGGAAAAGTCGAAATCCTTGCTGAGGAATTGGACCAGCAAACTGACGAACTGCAAGAGCACATCATAGTCTCCACCACAGAATCTGAGCTTAAATTGGATGCAATTGCAACATTCCTTCAGAAATCTGCCAAAGACTTTGCTGCTCGACATGGTCAAAGAATAGCAGAAAGGGTTAAGCATCTTTTCAATCAAGCTGAGTGTAATACCCCCAGAGAATGGCTTAAATAGAGTGAAATAAGCTACTCATACAAACAAGGTACCTTTCTTTCTTGGTAACCATCCTATAAGAACTCCAAAGTTAAGCGTGCTTGCCTTGGGGTAATTCTAGGATGGGTGACCTCCTTGAAAGTCTCCCAGGTGTGCGTGAGTGAGGCCAAAACGCACTGGAAAGAGCTCATGTTGGTTTGTGGGGACAACCTTCACTCTAGAGACGAAAACATCTAGAGTAGCACACCGTCTTTCCGCTACGCCTAAGATGGGGGTGTTACAGATGGTATCAGAGCCAGACCGCGACCGCGTGCTGTGGTATTCAGGCGCCTAGCGGGGTGAAAGATCCACGGGATGTGGATGGTTGAGGAATCCAAAGATGTGGATGGCCGTGCGCAACGAGGACGTTGCGATCTTTAGGGGGGAGGAATGTAATACCCCAGAGAATGGCTTAAATAGAGTGAAATAAGCTACTCATACAAACAAGGTACATTTCTTTCTTGGTAACCATCCTATCAGAACTCCAAATTTAAGCGTGCTTGCCTCGGGGTAATTCTAGGATGGGTGACCTCCTGGGAAGTCTCCCAGGGTGTGCGTGAGTGAGGCCAAAGCGTACTGGAAAGAGCTCATGTTGGTTTGTGGAGACAACCTTCACTCTGGAGCCGACAACATCTAGAGTAGCACCCCGTCTTTCCGCTGCGCCGAAGATGGGGGTGTATCTTTACACTGAGAAAGAATTAAATGCTATAATGGAAGACCACATTAAGAAAGTAGCAGGACAGATTGAAGGAAAGCTGGAGTATGAGCTAGAGCAGTTGGGTGAAAGTCTTGAAAAGCAAATGGCCGAGCAAGCCGAAGAAGCACCGAGTATCGGACTGATGGCCAGTTGTTCTTAAGAAATTTCAAAATTAATTGCTCAATTCAAGGAAGAATTAACTGCGTTATTTAATTCTGAAATTAATGCCTTATCTGATAAAATCACTACAAAAATTAATTTTAATTGTGGATCCGCAACACATATATGAGCAAGTCATGTACACTGTTGAGCAAAGACTGCGGTACAAGCTAGATGTAGAACTTGAAGAAATTCTGAAAGATGATTTTGGCATTAAGCGGAAGCGCAACCCTCCTGATCTGGAACCTCAATCAGTCTCCAAAGACACTTCCAACTCGTACTCTGGGAGTAAAGTAGCACAAGGGCGCACAGGGATCCCGGACGTACCAACAATTAACCAAGCTGAATTGGCTCAAAGGTTCAGATTATTGGAGCAATGCTTTCTGGATAGTCCATCTCTCGGAAGCAGAAATGACTACCTCGACTATGTTTGTTGGAGAAAGAGGTTGGAGGATTTATATCACGGGATTTCATTGACCGAACAAGAGAAAATTTACCTTGTTACCGCAAGTTTAAGGGGAAAATACTACCATGGTGGTCGAACTATCTGAAGGAATTGTCTACGCAAGGCAACCCCAACTTTCCACCTAGAAAGGATTCATCGACATCTTAGATAAAAGGTTCCTTGTGGGATATTGAGAAACGATGTGGGATTATAATCTGCACTAACTCAAGGGTCGAAGTCCGTAGAAGAATATTCTAAGGACTTCAAGGAGTTAATTAGGGTCACGGAGGTCAAGGCCACCAAACGAGAGTTTATGGACCATTTCCGAAAGGGACTTGACCCTAAAGTTAGATCCGAATGGGAACAGAGCCCAGTAAATTCCTCATGCACCACACTGCAAGAGTTGATGGAAAATATCATCCAGTTCGATGAGCGAACTGGGGGGAAAAGGAAAAGAAATTCATGATGATCCGAGCAAACCCGAATCGATTACTGAAAATGAACGGACGCTATCCTCATTTGTGATCACTCCAAGGGTAGCTCCCACTCAAGAGGAGAATGAGCACATGCCAACAGAATTCGAACAAAGGGAGAATCTCTTTCACTGTCATTGTGAAATTCTCGATAAGTTATCAACTTTAATTGTTGACAGTGGAAGTTGTGCTAATATTGTCAATCTTTATGTTCGCAGGCTACAGTTGGCAACAGAGCATCATCCAAATCCATATTGTTTACAATGGGCATATAATAGTGGAATTAAAAGTCACCAAGCGTGCGAAGATCCCGATCTGCATTGGCACTTACTATGAAGAAATTCTTTGCGATGTCATTCCAATGAACACGTGCCATGTGTTATTTGGTCGCCCGTGGCTCTTTGACAAGGATGCAATTTATCAAGGAAGGGCCAATATGATAACGTTCACCCATGAAGACAGGAAATACATGATCAAATCACTGTCTCTGAAGACTGTCCAATTAGATCGCGCCAAGTTATCTGAAAATATGCGAATCGTAGAAGAAAGGCATACATCAAAATTGGAAGAGAAGATAAAAATGTCTAAGGCCAAGAAGAAGGAATCCGAGAAGAGAGAAGCAGAGTCCAGCTCCACCAAGCACTGCTCGTGAATTATCCTAGGATCTGCTGATGACATGCCGTGTCATGATTTCTCAGTGTTTAATTTCCCAAATTTTTATGATGACACTACATCTAATTTGATTAATATTTTTGCAGGTACCGAGAGCGATCAAGATGATGAAATTCTGAGTAAATCAGGTGAGATTGTTCAAAATTTTGATAAGATCAATTTATCTGATAATTGTCATCATTCTTGCAGGGACTGATAATCGCAAGTCAAGAAGGGTTCTAGTGCGGAACACAAGTTGGAAGCAGGATTAGAAGAATATATCTGCATTTTGGATCACATTTCTGATAGTTTTATTGATAAATTTTATTTTGTTGAAATGATACAAAATTGCAATACTTATGAAATTTCGGTTTGTACAGACTGTGATTATCCAATGGATCCTACGACAATATTTTCCTATTCAGCTTCGGAGTCCAAACCTTTTCAAGGGGGAGAGGATGTCATGGATGTCCGGACCAACCCGACTGATAGACGACCCGACCCAGATATGTGGAACATGAGAAATAATATTTTATGTCATCCGGAAGAAATAATTATGAAGAAAGAGGAAAAATTAAAGTTGATCATGATAAAGTCGAATATTGGAAGACCGATAGAATCCCACCGGAGTTTCACCGGACCATCACCGGAATGTCGCGGGAATCCGGCCAGTCAACGGCGGTCAGCAACGACAGTCAAAGGGCCTCCCTCTCAGAATGGGTCAAGAATAGAAATTGTTGGATCCAAGCTAAGTGGGCTGCAATTAATTTATTGGGGGAAATTAAACAAGCCCAAAACCTTGAGCCCAACCCATACTCCAGCTGGGCCACTTCCCCTCAATTCTATATCTGGACCATCCCTCTCATCCTCGGCCCATGCTAGTCTTTGGCCCAACTCAAAGGAAACAACCCAGCACCTATGGAACGCCGGCCCATCTCCAAATCTAATATATATTGGCCCAAACAGATGAACCCATCTCCTATTGGCCCACGAAGAAGCCCAGCGGTTCCAGACCATGCCCCCACCGTCCATCTCCGTCCGATCAAACACTGATCGTCTTCTCCAGCAAAAACGCCTGTCACCAGTCTTCTCTCCGGCAGCAAAGTCCGACCATAATTCTCTCACCTCCGCTTCATCGTCGGCTGCTCCGAACAGCTAACCCCCAATCTCCTTCATCAACGGCGACTGCCTCCGCTCCGGCCGCTGCCTTCCATTACATCATCCCTTCAAGCTTGCGGCCGGCCAGCCACTCCAACCAGCTTGGACCTCCGACTGTCTCTCTTTCTCTTTCTCTCTCTCTCTCTCTCTCTTCATACTCCAGCTCAGAAGCCATTGTCGTAACATCCAAAAGGGCCACCAACCAGTTGTCGTCCCCAACCTCCATTTCCGGCAGCTCCGAAGGCAAGAAGAGGAAAACCCTCATATTATCCTCCTTTTTCGTTCTCCACCAGCAACCGAGCCAACCACCGACCACTGCCTCTCACACCGCCGAATCCTGATTGCCGTCATTGTTCACAAAACCCTCGTCCCGGCCTCGACGACGCCATCCCCTCCTTACGACGTGAAGCCCTTCGCGTGGTCCTTGGTTTCTCTCGACGTCGCCTTACGACGAAAGGCTGCTTAGCGACGTCAACAATGGTCTTACGTAGACCCTAGAGTTTCACGTCGTACCCGAAGAGTTTCACGTCGTCCGCAACTCTCCATTTTCAAATTCATCTCCTTGAGTAAAACATGGAAAGACCCTAGAGCTTAGGTCCCGTAGACTATTAATATTTAAATTCTAGCCTCTTGGACTTGAGATCATGTGCCCTTCTTCGCAATCCCCCGAAATGCATTTTGAATTGCTACTACGACGTAAGCCGTTCTTATTTCGCGACGTTGCCATGTTTCACGTCGTTCTCCATAATTGTTTGCCTTGTCTAATTTGTTTTAGCTGTTGTTTAATTAATGTTATGGGTTGATTAAAGATCCTAATTAATTGTTTAGCTTAATTAATCCATATAATAGGGTTTGCCTATATATATGGCTTCCCCCCATTATCATTCACCTTTTGAAATCTATTGAACATTTGCTTGAAACCATATCAATTTTCGTAAGGTCATTTGCGAGTTTGTGGGAATCGAAAAAATCTTCAATCTATTGATTTCATTGCTTCGATCCATGGCAAAAATTCTTTCAGTAATTGATCACATCATTTATTGTCTCTGTTAAGTGCAATTGCTTATATCACTCCAAAATTATATCTAATGAAAATCATGCAAGAACCAATTTTTTATTTTGAACTAAAGTATATAAACTGAAACAAAAGAAATTCAAACACATTAAGCAAAAGACATAAATGACTATTACTAAGCATGCAAAGAAGTAAATTAAATGTAGGATGTCAAAAGCTTAAGCTTAATCTTTTCAATGAGACAAGTTTAATCTCCCAAATAATGCTTAGTATATGTTCATTAACTGTGAATTCAACTTTCCTCGTCAACTTTCAAAAACAAATCGCACCATTTTCTAAAAATTTTAACGCTCTGAATGGTAGGTGCACTTCCTTGATCCTGTCATTCATAAGTTATAAGATCAAATTCCACATCTTTATACAACGATTAAATAAATGCAATGCAATCATAGGACAATTATTGATAAACATTTTATAATATCTAACATTCCCTAAAAAAAACTCAATAAAGTTCTAATATTATTAAAATTTTGAATTTTAACTATAATCTCAATCTTAGCTCTAACATGCCTTCTCAACACTTAAGTAAATCCATTTAATTGAATTTCATCAAATCTATTAAAAAATACGTAACTCAGGTGTGTTGGTAGTACCTCGAAGTCAAATGTAGATGGCTTTTCAATGAATGATATCCAATTGAAATCCTCCATTAAGTGTGTTGCATACAACGCTTTGCCATCCTCACATTTGTTCTCTTGCAAATCTTCATCTTCTTCTAATGAGACTCAATATTTTTCTCAATTTCCGTATCATACAATGATTTAGCTGGTTCCCTTGTATGACATAGAATAGCAAAAAGTTAGAACAATATTTAAAAACTAGAAATAATATAAATATATATATTTAAATAAACTTAAGACAACATAATTTTCACAATAATTCCCCGGCAACAGCGCCAAAAACTTGATGAATAATTTTAACTATACATTTTAATCAAAAGCGGATGGTGTCATCAAGTAATAAAAACCGGTGAATACCGGGTCAACCCACGAGGAATTTAGAATATTATTTCATTTTGGAGAAAACTTAATAATTTTAAGTTCATTTAATGAATTTAAATATCATTTAACGTGTAATTCAACAATAAAATAGAAATTAAACAATTAAAAGCATCAAAAGTACAAATAATAAAAATAAAATGCAAATGTAGCTATTTAAGATTGTGTCATCCCTATTATAATGTTTAGAATTGCATAAATATGATCAACATTTCCCAGTGCATCAATAAAACAATTCCTAATATTTTAATAAAAATAATAAGGATAAAAAGTATGACAAATTCGACAATTTCAGGCTTTGTAGACAATTACAATCAAGAAAGTGTATAGTTGTGATTCCATAATCCTACATTTATCATTCATATTAATAATTTAGTTTTTCCAAATATCAAATTAATGATTAAATGATTAAACATATGTATCATTCCCAAATCAACATGTATAAGCCGGAATTCAACAATAATTCAATTCTTTCCAAAGACCAGTACTCAAATTCATTCATTACTTCGTATCTCCCGATTTAGTGAAACAAAAAATAATATAATTCGAATTCTAACATGCAAATCTGTAGACAAATGAAGAAAACAACAAATTAAACATAAAAACATAAATACTCCCTTGTAATTGTAAGAGGTAATAACTAAAATATACCACCAGAAGGAGTCATTTCCACTTTTAGGCCACGATATTTTGATTTAGGAAAATAGGCCATTAGAAGGATTTCGGGCCTGAATTTAAGCCATTGGGCTGGAATTCGGGCTTCGATGGCCTAAAAATGGAAATGACCCCTTCTAGTGGCCTTTTTTAGTTTTTTTCAATTATTTTTTAATTTTATGTAATTAAAATAAATAATACTCATTTTGTGTCATTATTTATGTCCTACTTTTTTCTTTCTTATTCCAATATTTTTATTTCATTTCATTTTAAAAATAATTAAATATTAATCGTCAAACCTACCCATCACCTTACATTAATAAATAAATATATTAACCTTCAAACTACCCTCTACCATTAATAATTCATGTCCACCCCACAACCACATATCAGTAAATCACATATAAATAAATTAATTAAAATTGTAAACTCATTACAATCATATTATATAAATTTTTAAGTTAATTTTTTTAACACTAACAATGTGACGAATGGAGTAATATAAGAAATAAAATAAATACTAATTCAAATATATTATCAAATAAGCAAAACAAATACATATTCAAATAAATTATAAATTAAAAAATAAACATGTTATATTATAAGTATCCCAAAATTTTCAGAATGGTACATTATGCAGGGATAATTAGTATTAAATATAAGGATATATTAGGGTTAAAAATGTAGCTTAAGAATTTATATAATGTGGTTGTAATCAATTTACAATAATTTATTTATTTATGTGTGGTTTACTAATATATGGTTGTAGGTTGGAAGAGAATTATTAATGGTAATGGGTTTGAAAGTTTAATATATTTATTTATTAATACGATATGATGGGTATATTTGGTAATTAATATTTAATTATTTTTAAAATGGATATAAAAATGTTGGAACAAAAATAAAGAAAGTAGGACATAAATAATGTCAAAAAATGATTATTATTTATTTTAATTAAATAAAATAAAAATAATTCAAAAAAACTAAAATATGCCACTAGAAGGAGTCATTTCCACTTTTAGGCCAGCCCGAATTCCAGCCCAATGGCCTAAATTCAGGTCCGAAATCCATCTAATGGCCTATTTTCCTAAATCAAAATATCGTGGCCTAAAAGTGGAAATGACTCCTGGTGGCCTATTTTAGTTATTACCTCTAATTGTAAATATGTACGTCAATTCGATTCTGAACTCCCGTTCTAGAATCTCGTCGATTACATCTATGAATTGCAAATGTCTAAAAGTCTGAAAATGCAATAAATTTACATTAGTTGGCACATCCTAAGTAGTACAATAAAAAGAAATGAAGAAATACGCGAAAAGTGGAAGAAATCAATCAATTTTCATTGATTGATCCTTCCTGGAACTTGATGGTGTTGTTCTTCTTCCCCTGCCTTCCTTGGTGTTCTTGAGATGAAAATATGGTGACGTCTGACGAAAAATGCCGAAAAGATGGTTTAAAAAACGTATTCGGGAGGTTAGAAAACTTCCAAACTACTGTCGTGGGGCCCAAAGTGGAGCCCGTGAGGCATTTTAAGCGCCATTATGAAGGAGTGGCACCTCCTGCTGACTGAAAATTTGTTAAGTGTTGAGGCTCCAGACTGACGCTTCTGAGGCATTTTGGGCGCCGTTGTGAAGACTGAAGCCAAAGATTTTCTGAAAATTTTCTGAGTTTGGAATTGGTGCCTCAAGTGGTGCTCCAAGGGTGATTTGGGCACCGTTCTTCATTGTGTAGCCCTTGAACACAATTTTCCATCTCCAAATTCCTAAAACAACAATGTAATAAATTTAGGATCGCCATCATAATTTGAAAAGTAAAAACACATGAAATAAACCTAAAAATACAATAAATCAAGGTAAAATGCACTCATTTTTTTTATATATATTTTGGCACAATTCAAGCTTTTATATGTGTGGTTTCACAGGGTGCATCAATCATCCTTTTAATTCATGAATCTCAATTTTTGTTGTTGGAATGTTTTGGGTGCTAGTTCGGATTCACTAAGGAGAGAAGTCAAGGATTTGGTTCCCATAAGAAGATCGATCTCCAATCCATTTTTGAACCAAGAGTTAGCGAATCTAGAGCAGATAGATTTTTTAGCAGAAGCTAGAGGTGTCGAAACCGGCCGGCCCGTGCGGGCATGCGCATTTTTCCGGGCTTAAACGGGGCGGGCTCAACATGCCTAGGCCCAACACGCCCGATACACGGGCTACGGGTTTGGCGGACCGGCCCGCGGGCTTTTAGAGAAAATATTACTCCCTCCGTCCCACTAATTCTGTTTCACTTTCCTTTTTGGTACGTCCCATTACAATTGTCACATTTCCTTTTTAGGAAATAATTAAATACTCAATTACCAAACTTACCACATCACATCACATCAATAAATAAATATATTAAAATTTCAATCCACTATCATTAATAAATTCAACTCACAACCATCACATCACACATAAATAAATCAATAAAAAAATCAAATTCATTACAATCACATCACATAAATTACTAATTTACTCTTACTTTAAATACTAATATACCCTTACATTAAATTTTATCATCTCTACTTAAAAAATCGTGCCCAAAAGAAATGAGACGTTATAAACGGGACGAAGGAGTATTAAATTTAATTTTTAGTGTAAAAAAATAACATTGTGAATATTTTTTATTTTATAAATTAAAATAAGATATAAAGATTTATAAATGATATTTAAAATTATAAATAGTTAAAGTGTGCATTTTTAGTATAATTATTTACTTTGATTTTGAGTTTGTTGAATAATTCTTTACAACTGAATTTATTCCAATTTATAATACTAAAGATGTGTATTATATTTTAAAAATATAAAATTGGACAAGACAAACTATTTATAATTAATGACTGAGGTGGTAAAACTCTTGTGTCTGGTGGTCGAAGTATTTAGGAGGTTAATCAGTTTTAGCATTAATTTTATATTTTAAAAATAAAATAATTGACAATAAAATATAAAGATTTACAAGCATTCATAATTTTTAATAAATAGATAAAAAGAAATTTTATACTTAAAAAACTACCAATAATATAGAGAAGCAAAGAAATATTTGAAGAGATCGACTATTTGTATAATAATTTGGAATTTAATGTGTAACCAAAATAATAATTTATATTTGACTTTATGCTAGGCATTGAATTTACCAGATAATATTAATTACTCCCTCCGTCCCACTTGAAATGTTCCATTTAATTTCTACACACAATCCAATATAATTTTTTAATCATCAATTTCTCAAAATATATACAATTAAAAGTTATATAAAATATATATTCTAAAACTATACGATTAGACGAATCTAACAAGACCACACTCGACTATTTTTTTCAAATATATAATTATAATAATATTGAGTCAAAGTTGAACAATAAACAGTGTCAAAAAGTCAAACGAGACAATTCAAGTGGGACGGAGGGAGTAATATTCGAAATCTTTTATAATGTGTTAAAAAAAAAATTGGGCAAAGCCCATGGGCTGGCCTACCCCGCTTCGGGCCCAACCCACGGTGGGTTGGGCCCATTTAGGCCGCATCTAAATGGGCCTAAGATTTTAGGCCCGCCCAGCATTTTTTGCCTTGCGGGATGGGCCGGCCCAACGGACTCGACCCACATTGACAGCTCTAGCAGAAGCATCTTTGATTCTTCTTTTAGGGTGGACGCCGAGGGCTTTGCGGATGGTATTTGGTTACTTTGGAAAGATTCTTTAATAGTAGATGTGATTGAAGTGCAGTCTCACGTTACAGACTTTCAGGTCTCAGTTGATGATTTCTATGTGTTCTTCACAGTCATTTATGCCGCCCCCAACAAATACAGTAGGTCGTGGCTTTGGCCGGAGCTTAAACGTATTAATAATAGCATACGTGAACCTCGGCTTGTTGGCGGTGACCTTAATTGTATTGCTAGGCTTCATGAGGCTCGTGGAGGGAATTGCTCTATCAGGAGTACCACTGAACTTAGAAGTGGCTTGAGGATACTGAGCTCTCTGAACTAAAATGCTTTGGAAGCAATTTTACGTAGTCTAGAGGGATAATCAGAAGGAAACTTGACAAACTTCTGGGGAATGCAGCTTGGTTTAGGAATTTCCCCAATAGCACGGTCGAAATCCTCCCCAGAGTTCAATCCGATCATGCCCCTTTATTACTGAGGTTATCCAAAGAGGTTAACCCCTACTCTAATTCCAGTAAGCCTGCTGTCATTAGGTTCAAATCCGCATGGCTTAATTATTCTACTTTCCAGGTCATCAAGGAGGCATGTAAGGGGCAGAATTCTATTATTAATAAAATTCATTAGTTTCACGAGGCAACTTCTTTACGGAATGATAAAGCTTTTGCTTCTATGGGTAAAAGGAAAGCTCGAATTCATGCCAGGTTTGTCAGGATTGAGAAAAATCAATATTGGTTTCACTCTCCTCTTCTTCTTAGACTTCACTCTCAGCTTTATCAGGACCTTGAGCGTATTTAAAAAACCAAGGAATCTAACTGGATCCAAAGAAGCCTGAGAAATTTGGATCTAACCGGAGACCGCAACACCAAATTCCATCACTCCTTTATCTTAAAATTAAAAAGCATTTCTCCATTCTTGAAGACTCACATAGCGGAACTCTTACCAATCCATTGGAGGATATCCAAAACATGGTTGTGGAGTTCTTTACTACACTTTATTGAGCTGAACCTCAAGATGCCAACAATCAAGTCATTTTCTCGGAACCTACTCTTCACTTATCTGCTGATGATGCTGCGCTTTTAGAACAAATTCCGTCATTTGAACAAGTACACATGGCTCTCAATAGTATGGGACTGCTTAAAGCTCCCGGCCCAAATGGCTTGCAAGCTATATTCTACCAACAAATTCGGAAAATTGTTCTGGAGTCAGTCCACTCTTTCATCTCAGAATGTTTCAGAGGTTTACTAAACATTAGCGAGATTAATCAGACTCTCATCTTGTCCTCAACCCTAAGATTCCAAATCCCAAAACTGTATCTTAGTTCCGCCCCATCAGTCTATGTAAACTGTTGTACAAAATTATAGCTAAAGTTTTGGCCAACAGACTTACCTCCATCATGCTAAAGATTATTAGCGACGGCAAGTCGAGGTTCGTGAAAGGCAGAATAATCCAAGATAGTATTTGTTGAGTCAAGATTTTGTTGGAAGTTCAAAGTCGATGATCGAACTCCTTGGATGAACCTCCTGAGCGGCAGTCTTCTGTGTGATGTGGAATATTTTTGAAAGACTTGCTCCAGCCCAACGACTCTTTTCCTAATCTGGGGAGATTATTCTCTAATGTTTATTTTGCAGGAACTCTCCCTCAGATTAGTGAAATAGAGTTTGAACGTTGTGAGTAACGGACACTGTGTGAGTAACGGCTAGTTGCAGGTTACCGTTCCAGAATTGCGGCTTCTTGGATAAAAGAGATTTCAGAGGAATCGAAGCTAACTTCTCACTCTCACAATCTTTGGAAACACTCTGAATTCTCTCTAAGCTTTCGGAAACACTTTGTGAGAAGCCTCGTTCGATTTGCAGCCCCCTGTTCTTAGACTCTATCTATTGCTGCTAAATCGACAAGTTTTGGACTTCCTCCTTGATTGATTGCGAGTCGATTAAACTACTTGAGGAGATTGTCCAAAGGCTTCACAGGAGATAAGCTACATCGATCAACTTCATCTTGTTCCAGAGAAGGGATTCACGGACTGCTTCAAGGGAAACTCAAAGCAGGAGCTTTGGGGAGTTGAAATAGGTGGAGATCCTATACCAAAACTTGGAGAGTGTCTGGTTCCAACAACTATCTGCTTGGAGTTTATGGTGAAGTCATTCTCTTTATTTTGCTAGTGTGTGTGGTTGTTTACCATCTTGAAACACATAGTAAAATATCTCCTGGATTGGTATCCCCCAGACGTAGGCCGAAGGCCGAACTGGGTCAACAATTTCGTGTCTCATCGATTTACTTTATGCTTGTTTATTATTCCGATGTGCTTGGTTTTTATCTTGTTACATTATTCAGTTTTGGTGTTTGAGTTCATTATATTCAGTGAACCTCTGCATAAAGTGTGTATCTTGCTACCCCGTGGACCTAACAATTGGTGTCAGAGCCACACTCTTGAGGGAGAGATCTCTATAGCAAGATGAATCCGAAATGGACCTTCAACCAGGCTCCGTTGCTCGATGGGACAAACTTTGCTTTCTGGAAAAATAAGATGCGCTCGTATCTTATGTCTATTGATGACTTAGCTTGGGATGTTGTTCTTTTCAAATATGAAGCCCCAACTGTCAAGGTTGATGATGTGATCAAGCCTGAGGAGAAGAAGGACTGGACTGCTGATGATAAGACACACTCAAGGATGAATTCCAAGGCCCTTCATGCTATCTTCAGTGCTGTCTCTGAAGATCAATACAGTCTCATCTGCAACTGTACCACTGCCAATGAAGCATGGGAAATTTTGGTTAACTCCCATGAAGGTTCGGCCCCTGTTAGAATATCCAAACTTATCTCTTTAGAAGCTCAAATGCATAAATTACATATGGAGGAGCATGAATCTATTAGTAGTTATATTAATAGAATTCGTACACTAACAAACCAAGCTCAACAGCTTGGAAAATTCTACTCCTCCCAGGAGATAGTTTGGAAAATTGTAGGTACACTTCCAGAGAGATTCAACCCTAAGATTGCAGCCCTGGAGCTCCAAAAGGACTATGACAAGACCTCTGTTGATGAACTTATGGGGATTCTCCAGACATGGGAAATGGACCATTGCAAGAACTTCAAGGGCAAAGCTGTTGCTTTCAAATCTGAGTCCAAAGTTCAGTCCGAACCTGCTGCAGATGATTCCAGCCCTGATGAGGATGAGAACGATGACCTTGCATTCTTGTCTAAGCGTATTGCCAGGTTTCTGAGGGAGAAAAGTCTAAACCCTTTAAGGGGAAGAAGGGTGAAAGCTCCTCACAGAAAAAACCAGAGAAGAAGAAGTTTACTAAACCTGACAAGAAGCAGATCAAAGATTCCTCTGATCCTAGAGGTCCTCAGTGCTTCGAATGTGATGATTTTGGTCATGTTAGAGCTGACTGTGCTAATCTCAAGAACAAATCCTCAAGCAACAAGAAGACGTATTGTGCTACCATCAGTGAGGAAGAAGAGTCTAGCTCCAGTGACAGTGATGAAGAGAGTGGGGTAGCCTTTGCTGGAACTTGGGATTCAGACTCCGAGTCAGAACTTGATGTTGGTAACGCTCCTACTTGCATTTCCCCTTTTTCTATTGATGAAGGTCCCTCTTCTTCTTCCCACAGGCAAGAGGAACAAAGTGTTGAAGCTCTCAACAATCTTTATGTGGAAACCTATGAGAAGCTGGAGAAGACTGAAGAGGAGTTAAATAATGCCATCATTGAAATTGAGGTCCTAAGGGGAGATTATGCTGAAGTAAATGAAGACCTTCAAGAGCTTATCGCCAAACATTATGTTCAATGGGAAGAACTTCAAAAGACTCACCAAGATCTTGAAACCCTCAAGACTGCATATCATGATAAGTTATCTGAATATCGTGCGCTTGAAGTTGATCATGATAGGATGCACTACTTGGTTCACACCCTTGGATCAAGGTCTGAAGATCTTGCCATCACGAATGAGGAGCTTACAGTAGAAGTTCATGAACTTACAGTGGCAAATCGGTCCCTATCAGATCAAGTCACCTCTCTGACCAGTCAAAGGGATGATTTTCAACACCAAGTTACCACTTTCAGTGAGCAAGTTCATAATTTCACAATTGTAAATGATGCTCTAACAGAAAAGGTTGCCACCTTGACAGATCAAAAGGTTGATTTACAACAACAAGTGGATATGATGAGTGCTCAAGTTCAAGAACTAACAACCAAGGTTACCAATGCTGAAGAGTTGGCAAGCAAACTGAACAAAGGGAAGGATGTTCTCGGTGAAATCTTATCGACTACCAGGGCTCATGGAGATAAGCGTGGAATTGGTTACTCAGAAGAATGTTCCAGCTCTAAAGAGAGGATCTTTGTAAAAGAAGGAACATCCTCAGATGAGTCCCCAGAAAGAGTCACTGAAGAGAAGAAGGTTCAAGTCAGAGGCTCTAAGAAGACCACCAGACGTCGTGTCCATCCCTCTGTACCCTTGGAGTGTGAGTATTGCAGAACCTATGGCCATCAGACTAGCTCGTGTCACATACTTGCCAGAGATGCCTTGTCAGGAAGACCAGTCATGTGGCCAAATGAGGAGTTGAAAAAAAGCATGCTAAGAAGAGAATGGCGTGTGAAATACCCTATGGTGTGTCACATGGCATTTCAATCATCTGCCAAGGATGGAAAGAAATTGGCCTGGTACTTCGACAATGGTTGTTCAGGCCATATGACCGGCAACAAAGATCTCCTGTCCAACTACAAGAAGATTGATGGAGGATATGTTGTTTTTGGTGATGGGAAGAAAGGCAAGGTTGTTGGTATGGGTTCACTAACCTGTCCTGAACTACCTGATCTGGAAGTTGTTCATCATGTGGAAGGTCTCTGTGCCAACCTCATCAGTATAAGCCAGATGTGTGATGATGACCTCAAAGTATCCTTTGACAAGAAGTACTGTGAAGTACTTAATTCAAAACAAGAATGTGTTATGAGAGGACTTAGGTCCCGTAATAATTGTTATTTGTTTGGTCAATCTTGTTTGTCTGCTGAGAATGCAGGTGCAGGTTCATATCTGACTCACCTTTGGCATGAAAGGCTAGGTCACTTGAATTTCAAGGACCTGATCAAACTAAGTAGAACAGGTGCCATCAAGGGCTTACCATCCCTCAAGAAAGCTGATGTTGAAATGTGCGATGATTGCATGAAGAACAAGCAACACAGAGCCTCGCACAGATCAATTGACCAGTTTGGTTTAACTCAGTGCCTTGAACTTCTCCATATGGACTTGTTTGGACCTACTGAGGTTAAAAGTCTTGGGGGTAAGCAATATGTTTTTGTCTGTGTTGATGACTTTTCTAGATATACTTGGGTTTATTTTCTCAGGGAAAAGAGTGAGGCTCTCAAGGTGTTTATCAAGCTTTGCAACCAACTGATCACTGAAAAGGAGTGCAAAATCAAGAGAATTCGAAGTGATCATGGTGGAGAGTTTGAGAGTCATGCCTTTGAAGAATTCTGTAATGAATTTGGAATAAAGCATGAGTTCTCTGCTCCTCGTACCCCCCAACAGAATGGAGTGGTGGAAAGGAAGAACAGGACCATCCAGGAAATGGCTCGAGTCATGCTGAACTTAAAGGGTGTTCCACAAAATCTCTGGGCTGAAGCTGTGCATACAGCCTGCTATGTGATCAATCGGGTTCACATGAGATCAAAATCCTTGAAAACCCCCTTTGAGATCTGGAATGGTAAAAAGACTTCTATCTCTTATTTCCATATCTTTGGTAGCAAATGCTTTGTGCTTAATGACAGGGAGAACCTTGGGAAGTTTCAAGAAAAAAGTGATGAAGGAGTGTTCATTGGTTACTCTCCATTCAGTAAAGCCTACAGGGTCTATTTGCCAAAGACAAGAAAGGTGATAGAATCTGTCAATGTGGTCATTGAGGACAAGCCAAGCAAGTTTCAGAACTATCTTGATGCTGACATCAGAAAGAATCTTGAAAGTGAGGATGAAGGCAATCTGGATCTACCTCCTACTGGTGGTGCAGAACAATCTGTGGTTCAAACTGACAAGGAGAACTGCCCTCCTAGCCCTTCTACTCCCATCAGAAGAATACACAAGAACCATGATGAAGAGGATCTGATTGGAGACATCAATCAGGGAAGGAAGACCTGGACTAAGAAGAGGATCAACTATAAGGAGCTAGCTGACCTACATTGTTTCACATCAACAATTGTGCCTAGCAAAGTTGAGGATGCCCTCTGTGATGAGCACTGGATCTCTGCTATGCAAGAAGAACTTCAACAATTCAAAAGGAATGAAGTTTGGACCTTAGTAGAGAGACCAGAGAATGTCAATGTGATCGGGACTAAGTGGATATTCAAGAACAAGTCTGATGATAATGGCAATATTATAAGAAACAAAGCTCGACTTGTTTCTCAAGGATATACACAAGTAGAAGGCGTGGACTTCAGTGAGACCTTCGCTCCAGTGGCCAGACTTGAAGCCGTCCGCTTACTGATAGCCATAGCATGCACCTATGAATTCAAACTCTACCAGATGGATGTCGAGTGCTTTCTTGAATGGCGTGCTAAAGGAAGAAGCTTATGTTGAGCAACCCAAAGGCTTTGTGGATCCTCATTATCCAGATCATGTATACAAGTTAAACAAAGCACTTTATGGTTTGAAGCAAGCTCCCCGAGCTTGGTATGACCGTCTGTCTTCATATCTTCTCGAAAATGGTTATGATCGATGGAGCACTGACAAGACTCTTTTCATAAAGAGGGAGGCCAAAGGATTTCTTATTGCACAAATTTATGTTGATGACATTGTGTTTGGCTCTACCTCACACATTCTCAAAGACAGATTTGTCAGTATTATGAGTAAGGAATTCGAGATGAGTCTCGTGGGTTTGACATATTTTCTAGGTTTGCAGGTGTCTCAAAAGAAGGAAGGGATATTCATTAGTCAAGCAAAATATGCCAAGAACATTGTGAAAAAATTTGGCATGGAGTCCAGCAAACCAGTTCGAACTCCAATTGGAACCATTGACAAACTCAGCAAGGACTCAAATGGTAAAAGTGTTGATTGCAAATTGTATCGTAGTATAATTGGCAGTCTTCTCTATCTTGCAGCTAGCAGGTCCGATATTAGCTATGCCGTTGGAGTTTGTGCGAGATATCAAGCTGACCCCAAAGAATCTCATTTGCATGCTGCCAAGAGGATCATAAAGTATGTAGCTGGCACTGCTAACCTTGGGATATGGTATTCTAAGGATTCCAGCTTGCAACTAATTGGCTATAGCGATGCTGACTGGGCCGGGTGCACGGATGATCGAAAGAGTACTACTGGAGGGTGCTTCTATGTAGGAACTAATCTTGTGAGTTGGTACAGTAAGAAGCAGTCTTCTATTTCCCTATCTACTGCAGAGGCAGAGTACCTAGCCGCTGGGAGTTACTGCTCTCAACTATTGTGGATGAAACAAATGCTGAAGGATTATGGTATTGAACACAAGGAATTGATTCTCTTATGTGACAACATGAGTGCAATCAACATTGCAAAAAATCCTGTGCAGCATAGTCGAACCAAGCATATCGACATCCGTCATCATTTCATCCGAGAGCTAGTTGAAGATGATATTGTGACTATTCAACATATGGGGACTGAGCTCCAACATGCAGACATCTTCACCAAGGCTTTGAGCAATGAGTTGAGGCCCTAAGACGTGATCTTGGGCTCTGCATAATCGACTGAAGTGTCACTCCTCTCCCCCATGGTGTTAATGGTTTAAATCCTCAAGCCCAATACTTGTTAATTTTATTTAAACTAATTAATTTTGGGCTACAGGTTTTGTATATTTCAGGGGGAGAGTGTAATAGAGGCCCATTTGTTTAATCGGCCCAAATCTGTCATTTCATGGAATCTTGCAGTCTTACTCTTTCGAGAAAATCACTGCAGAAGGATCGTCATTATGTTTTCTTAAGGGCGGGAAGAAATTTATTTCTTCATCCTGTGTAATCGATTCTCTGCTCTTGTGCTTTCTTTTCGACTTTCCGACTAACCCTTGTTCTTGCATCTTCAGTGTTAGTCTTGTGGAGTTTCGTTGAGTTCTGTTTGCAGCATTTACCATGGTGAATACACGAAGCTCTAAGGGTGCTGCTCAATCTCAAGCAAAGCCTCCTGTCCCAAAGAAGGTCGCGTTGCCTAAGAAGAAGCCAAGAAGGGAAGTACCCCCAATCTACTGGAAAATATTGTGAGCGAAGTTCAATCGGGCACTGCAATGGACCCCTTAGACATCAGAAACGAACTACAAAAGGCGGGAGTTGAGGTTCAGGGGGAGTTACCCACGTCGGGAGTTGCTCTCACGAAACCCTTGTCTGCGAACGTGTCTTCTCAGACAGTTACCGAATCGCAATCGGCTATTTCTCATGCCACTCCACAAACGAAGGATGCTTCTATCATGGAGTCTCCCAAAAATCTGAGAACCCTAGCCAATGTTGCTTCGACTGCAGGAGATGAGGAACCATCAAAGAAAGGTACAAAAATTGATCCTAAATTCACTGATGCTTCTACCAATGTGTCTACAGGGAAGGCTGTTTCTGCAAGTCAGGCCCCGATCAACTCCCCTCCAGTCTCAACTGCCTCAAAGAAGAAGGGAAAGGGTCTCAAAAAGCCAAGTGCTTCTGCCACTAAGTCTTCTATTCCAGAGGTTCCAGTTGTTGCTCATCCGACTCCACCCAATCCAGTACCTGTTGCTGAGAAACCAGTGGCGTCTACTCGTGCCAAAAGAAAGATAGACATGGTCCCTAAACCATTCTTTCCAGGAGTCAAGAAGCCTACTGCCTCCTCATCACCTATTGCTGCTGTTCCCCTATCTTTTCTAAAGCCTGCAGTAATGACTCAACAAGGACCCAAGGAACTTACTCCATCTATGGTTGTGAAATCCATCCAGAGCTCTACTCAGAAGGACATTGGTAAAGGGATTTCAAGTCAAGAGAAGACAGTTGATCCTGCTCCACATCAACAATCCTTAGAGAAGCAACCATCTACTTCCAAGAAACCTACTGGATCAACCATTGTTGAAGAGAGTTCTACCATTGCTGTGAATCCTCCCTCAGGGAATCAAACTGATGAGCATTTAGAAGATGTTGTCACCACTGGTCTGGATGAGGAAGTTGCTGCTGATATGTCAGATGAGTCAAGTTCTGAAGGAGAAGAGTCTGAGTCCGGAGAAGAAGATGAAGAACCAGCTGTTGCCACAGGTTCCAAGGTTGCTCCAGTTCCATTCACAATGTGCAGAGGAAAGAAAAGTCCGACAGTGAATATGAAGAATTAGATGAGGAAGTGTCTGGAGATGTCTCAGAAGAAGAAGAAGAGGAACAACAAGATGATCAAGAACAAGTGCCTCAGACCACTGGTGGTTCTAAGAGGTCAAGTGATACAGTGACACTCAGTGAACTTAGGTCAAAGGCCAAGCTTGATGCAAAAGGGAAGAAGGTGTCCAAGGAGAAGGGCAAATCCATTCAGACCATTGAGAAGCCCTACAATACTCAGTTCCACTCCCACTACAACATGTACTACTTTGACACGGTGTTAGTCAAGAAGAAATTCAGGGCAGAACATACCTATCAAAGGAAGAGGTTCATTGAGATGGGTTGGACTAAGTACTTGGAAGAGAGGTCTCTGCTTAAATGGGCATCCTGTTGGGATAATTACAAACCAGTATTTGTGAAGGAGTTTTATGCCAATCTGAAGAAGGATGTTGTCATTCCAAATCGTCCCTGGTTTAACATGAATTATACTCAAGGATTCTTCTATGATCTCACTGCTGCCAAGATCAATGCTTTACTGGGTGTTCCTGACGTTCCATTTGATACCATCTATGCCCCTGGCACCTCATTTGACAGTCATAAGGTGGCTCAAGCTGTGACCTGAAGCTTTGAGGTAAAACCCCGCTGCAATGCCCCCCGACAGCCTTTACACTATAAGTCCTATAGGGCTGTTAAAAAGCTTGCCTAGTTTTTCCTACCGAAAGCGCACGGTATCAAGCTGCAATATTTATTTTTATTGTCGGGATCGTTCAAAAGAGAGTTACACGATAGAAGTGTTTTAATAGAATTATTAGCTCTAGAATCTGTCTCTATTCTTGATTTAAGAATGTTGTAATGATGATTACTAAAGAATACTACTGAAATGTAAATGCTTAAAGCTGTAAACGTAGTAAAGAAAACAATTAAAATGATGTAGAACATTATGATCTTATTCACGTGTTTAAGATGTTACAGACCCAATCAAATGAAATAGGAATATGATGAGAATATCATACTTCATTAGCTAAAACATAATGGAAGTTCATTGAGATAGAAAAATCCTTTACACAACTTAATCAAATCTTCATGTCTTTAATCACTTCCCAAGACAGGTACTTATGATTCAGTGTCATGACATTCTAAGCTCTGAAATCATGGAATACTGTCATCACAGAATGATCTGTCAGACTCTTTCTGTGATAAAAGCTTTTCAGAATTGTCACTTAATCTTTTTCTTTCAGACATCAGATTAAGCCTTTGACAACTCGAGGTCACTTCTAAATCATACTATATTCATCTGAACTTGAAGTTGTTCTTTTTATTACCCTGATCAAACTGATCTTATGATCCTGTATTGGATGTCCTCTACAACAAATGAAAAAGCTAATATTTAAATCTATCATCCAATGTTTTCATAGGACTTGTTTCTTCAGAGTAATTCCTGCAAGTATTCATAAGGAATAATAGTCTTGTAAGTATATCAAGATGAAATTGCTATTCAAATTCCTTGACTTATCCAGACCACTCAGATTTGTATAAATGATTTAGCTCGAGAAATCTCTGTAAACAGTTCCAAATATCCGTGATTTGACTCAGGATTAGCAGACTGTAAGAGAAATATTTAATCTCCTACTCATTGCTTATAGTGATACTATAATGCCATGAACCCCGGAAATTAATCTTCCTGATACTCTACTAATTTTTAGGACAAAAGATGGTTTTTTGAAACATCTTTCCCTTTTAAACGACAGGTACTAAATGCCCAACTGAAGAACAAGTTTGTTCTTTATCAGTCCTGAGTAAATAATGATTGAGAAAACCTATATCATCATCTCTCTCAGTGTACCAGTGTAAATAGTAATACGTATTGCACATATGAATTGTGAATTTGTAATCATGAAGTAAGATTACTCATCATATACTGAGAAATATCCCAAAATATTATATGTATATGTAGTATTATATGTATAAAGAGACGTTGAGGGTTCTGAATCCTCTTAATCAAAATGCAAGAATGCTTCCAAAATATACATTGGAAACTAGACAGAATTAGGAAATAACTTTCCCAAGAAAAAGGATTTGAGAAATAACTCTGCAAAATAAGTGTCCAAAATAGCTCGCAGTAACTATTTTGGGTTTCAAACTATGAACATTCCAATTTTCCGCACGCTATGTCTGTACAGCGTGGAGGGAGCTAATATTCAAAGAATGTTCCTCAGATTTTGTTTATACAAAGAACTGAATGCCTCGCGATAATTTCTGTAAGGATGCGGCGAGGTACTCAATTCCTACTTATAGATAGGGGTTATATACGTATAAGAAGTAAAAGTGAATAATTGATACCCTGTAAAATGGATATCAAGTCTATTGTCATTATAGGTTGGTCCTCTTGCTTTGTCAGATTGACATCGCGTGAGTATTAGAATAGCCTTTGTCACAATAGATCTATCTGGATATTTCCTCGCGTCATCTTTTAGGATGAAGCGAGGGTTTACCCTTATTCGAAGTAAATGATCAGAATTTATAACTGTCATAACTACCTTCTGGAATTTCTGTTTAGAAAATTATGAACATAGAATCTTTTGCATCCAAATTCATGAACTCAGAGCTATTGATTCTTAAAGATTATCAAGCGATGATTAACACTGCATGGGTCTCTAGGAACCTTTTAGAGTTCTGAACATTAAACACTATGATTCTCGTCTGTAAACATAATATTGACAGAAAATCGAGTGAATTCATAATTCTGCCAGATCATACCTAACTCGGTTACAATATCCAAATTTCTTGCGTAATTGGAACGAACAATTTACGAATTAAAAATGTGGAAGTGTTATGATCTTCGAAAATCGAATTAAGGATATGATGCAAAATTCAGATTGAATAATGAAATTAAGGTTTATACTCTGCTGAAACAGAATTACGAAATAGAAATAGAAACCAGAAAGATAAGAAATTCACAATCTGATAACCGATCATTCTTCTTGTATCTCAAATAACAACGAATTAAAAACGAATACACCTGGAAATCTGATTGCTATCAGAATAATGCAAAGATGAGCGAACGAGTCGGAGTTTAGATGATGATCGTCATGATGGATGAACAAGCGATCCGAAAGCAACTCTCCTCCCAGGGTATCCTCAAGCTAATCTAACAGCTAATCTTAAAGGAATCTACTACGAAATCGAATTACAATTCTACGAATCAAATTACAAATCTGAAGAACATCAAAGTAAATTGCAGAGAAAATTAAATCCTAACCTACCTACTAAATTCTAAAAAGTGGACTGGAGAGTAAAATCGAGCTATTCTCTTCAATCTCCCGCCTGCTGAGCTGATTCCCCCAAGGGTCTTATTTATAGATGGGTGTTGTAACTGCTTGAGCCTTGGATGATAACCGCTCGCATTAGAATAACTCTCCTCTCGCTTTGTCCAGTTCCTTCAAAGCGAGAGTTCAGAAACTTAATCATCTTTCTCAACAAGGCGAGGTCTTTTAATTTCTCCAAAGAATTTGCTTCTCGCCATGATGAATAAAGCTTTCTGTCTTGCATAAATTGTCTTCCCTCGCGATGTCAAACAATCATCGCGTGGACTTCAGCATCTGCACATTTTCCTTAAATCTTTTCCTGATTTCGGAAACAAGCCCTCGCACCATTCCTTTTCTTTCCTCGCTATGTCCTTTCCACTTCCTGCTGTTTTCCAGCTTAACTTCCTGATGCATGACAAAGCGTGGATCAGTTCAATAGAAACATTGCGTGCGAGACTTTTAAAGAAAACTCAGAATTTCAAGCCATTTTCAATGTATTTCCAACTTCTTTGCAATCTTAATTCTTCTTCCATCTTTTCTAATCCTCTATGATTATTCATCAAAAATCAATGGACTTAAGAACAAAAGATCATCATTAAGACACTAAATTGGACGCAAATGACAGTCACAAAAGGCTGTCATCATGACCAAGAAGAAGACTATGAGAATGCCTGGAAATGGTGTCAGCTCAGGAGACTTAACTCTGAAGTTTTCTTTGATCTACAAGTTCTGTACTTCCAATGTATTCCCCACAGCCAATCATTCTCTTGTAACAAAGGACATGTGTCATCTGATCTATGCCATTGAGATGAAGGAGCCCATCAATTATGGGCAATTAGTTCTCTCCCACATGAGCAAGATTGCAGAAAGCCTCAAAGATGATGGGAAAGTGTTGCTTCCTTATCCAGCTCTGATTACAGCATACCTGGAAGGGGAAAACATTCTTGGTGGGAAGAAAGTGGCAACCAATCCCATTGTGGAGTTTTCTATTTCTCAGAGACTTCTTAAGAAGACCCCTGATCTACCAGGTCCTGATGGTTCCTTGCCTAATCAGAATGCTCTAGATCATGCCAGGACTATCATATCTGCTGCTATTCAGGAATTGAGGGAATTAAGGGAAAGACAGACTCGGATAGAGGAAACAGTTGAACAAGCTTTAGCTCTTCTGCCTGAGGTCTGGTCAGATGATGAAGGTGCTATCCTACACATTCCCCAGGAGGATGAGGATGAAAGAGACTCTGAGGATGCTGATGAAGCTGAAGAGTGATGTTTTTGCCATGGAAGCTGATCCAGAGGGGGAGTAGAAACTTTCAAAAATTTTCGAAAATTCCAACACCTGATGAAGCTGCCCTCTCTGCTGGAAAATTTGGTAACATCTTTCTAACCCTTAAACTCTTTAAATTCTGTTGAGATCTTTGATCAAGATACTCTGATTTCATTAATGTTTGGACTATCTTATGTTGGTTTGATGTTGACTATGTTTGCTGATGGATATTTTGAACTGTTGTTGTTACTGTTTTTATGGATGCTTGTAATAGTTGTGAACTGGTTCCCCTGTTTGATTTTAATGTAAGCTCTATGTATTGACTGTGTCATCTTATGAAGAGCTTTTTCTGGGATGTAATTTGGTGGTTGGGTTTTGGGTGCTAGTAGGTTCACTGTTTTTTTCTTGTAATAGTTCATCATCGATTGGTATTTTGTACTGGCTCACTTCCTGCCAAAAAGGGGGAGATTGTTGAGTCAAGGTTTTGTTGGAAGTTCAAAGTCGATGATCGACTCCTTGGATGAACCTCCTGAGCGGCAGTCTTCTGTGTGACGTGGAATATTTTTGAAAGACTTGCTCCAGCCCAACGACTCTTTTCCTAATCTGGGGAGATTATTCTCTAATGTTTATTTTGCAGGAACTCTCCCTCAGATTAGTGAAATAGAGTTTGAACGTTGTGAGTAACGGACACTGTGTGAGTAACGGCTAGTTGTAGGTTACCGTTCCAGAATTGCGGCTTCTTGGATAAAAGAGATTTCAGAGGAATGGAAGCTAACTTCTCACTCTCACAATCTTTGGAAACACTCTGAATTCTCTCTAAGCTTTCGGAAACACTTTGTGAGAAGCCTCGTTCGATTTGCAGCCCCCTGTTCTTAGACTCTATCTATTGCTGCTAAATCGACAAGCCTTGGACTTCCTCCTTGATTTATTGCGAGTCGATTAAACTACTTGAGGAGATTGTCCAAAGGCTTCACAGGAGATAAGCTACATCGATCAACTTCATCTTGTTCCAGAGAAGGGATTCACGGACTGCTTCAAGGGAAACTCAAAGCAGGAGCTTTGGGGAGTTGAAATAGGTGGAGATCCTATACCAGAACTTGGAGAGTGTCTGGTTCCAACAACTATCTGCTTGGAGTTTATGGTGAAGTCATTCTATTTATTTTGCTAGTGTGTGTGGTTGTTTACCATCTTGAAACACATAGTAAAATATCTCCTGGATTGGTATCCCCCAGACGTAGGCCGAAGGCCGAACTGGGTCAACAATTTCGTGTCTCATCGATTTACTTTATGCTTGTTTATTATTCCGCTGTGCTTGGTTTTTATCTTGGTACATTATTCAGTTTTGGTGTTTGAGTTCATTATATTCAGTGAACCTCTGCATAAAGTGTGTATCTTGCTACCCCATGGACCTAACAAGTATTATCCTGGGGCAGGAAATCTCGCATTTCCTTGACATATCCAAAGCTCAACTGGGGTTCATGGCTCTCAAATTAGATCTAGAAAAGGCTTACGACAAACTGAACTGGGATTTCATTAGAGACATGCTTAATATGATAGGCTCCCCACTATTTTTGTTAGTATTATCATGAGTTGCATTGGATCTTCATCTTTTCAGGTCTTGTCAATAATCACATATCATCACCCTTCCAACCAACTCAAGGAATAAGTCAAGGGGATCCTATCTCCCCCTACATTTTCATCTTATGTTTAGAGCGCTTGACTAGCATGATTTGGATATCAGTACTTGATGGCAACTCGAAAGCTATGGAATGGAATAGGGGACAACTAAAACTTCCCTACCTCTTCGACGATGATATCCTTTTATTTGCTAAGGCTCTATCTTCTCAATCTAGTAACATTAATGCTATTCTGTACCACTTTTATAACATTTCAGGTTTGTCTATTAGCAAATCCAAGTCGAGAGTTATTTTTGGACATGCTGTTGACCAATCCAGATGATTAAACTTGGCTCAGGAACTAAATATTAAACAGGCAGCTAACATTGGTATTCCTTAATTGGCATTCCTTTGTAAGTACATTGGAAGACGTACCAAGGTTCAATTTGGTTTCTTAATTGAAAAGATCCAATCCAAATTAAAAGGATGGTCGAGGCGTTTCCTCAGTATTGCCAGTAGAGTTTGCCTGGTCAAGTCGGTCCTCCAAACTATCGGAAATGTATACTATATATGTAAGTCCTACGACTCCCAAGAGTGACCATCAGTAGTGAAATGGAGAAGATCATCAGGAACTTCCTTTGGGGCTCCTCTCCTCTGCTCAGTCTAGAAGATTCATTTATTGGCGTGGGACAGTATTTCATTAGGTATTCCGAGAGGAGGGTTGGATATTTACAATCTCCAGGAAATGAATGATGGATTGCTTACGAAAAGCTGCTGGTCCCTATTAAATAAAGACACGACGTGGTCTAGACTTTTGAAGGATCATTATGGGTGGCAGAACTATAAATTCAAACATCACTCACTGTCCTTTTCCCATATTGCCAAAGACCTCATGTCAGTATGGGACACCTTCATTCAACATGTTTGTTGGTGTATTGGCCACGGTAAAGAAACCTTATTTTGGAAAGACAAGTGGCTTAAACTTGACTTTTCTTTGCAGGACAAAGCCCTCACAGAGCTTTCCCCCAGTAGATGCAGATAGGAAGGTTTCCACATTGGTCACTAATCAGGGATGGAACCTAGATGTGATTACTGGTCTACTCCCTCCCCGACGTTTTACAAATGATCTTGTCAGTCCCTCCCCTTCTGGACGAGCAGCCGATGATCTTCCTTTTTGGAACCAGTCTCCTCGTGGCATCTTTTCTTTAGCAAACATTTGAGCGGTATTCAAATCTCATCGGAGCATGATTGATGAGAGCAAACACTAAAACTATCTTTGGAAATGGTTGTCTCCCCAAAGAGTTAGAAGCTTCCTTTGGTTAGTTTTTCGCAACAGGATCTTCACGGTTATTGAGCGCTTTCATAGACATATCTCACCTTCTTCAAGTTGCGAGTTGCGCGGATCAGAAGAGACTATTCTCCACGCCCTTCGTGACTGTCCCCAGTCCACGAGGATCTGGCTTCAGCTTGGCGTTGGGAATGGGATAACCCCGGATTTTTTTATTCGACAACCTCAATACCTGGCTATTGTCAATGAGATGCACTAAGGTTAGTGAAGATAGTGCTGCCTGTTTGGTATTAGCCAGTGGCTAATTTGGAAAACCAGATGCTCGGTTATTTTTGGACGCAAACAAGAGGAGTGGAACTCTCTTGCTTGGAAGATTAGGTGTAAGCATATGAGCTACCTTCAAATCATACGCGATCTTTTCACAAAAGGAGATAAGGATTGGAAATGTAAAAGAGTCCGCTAGAAAAACCAGATGAAGGATGGATCAAAATCAACTGCGATGGAAGCGCTTTCGACAACTCTAGCTGTGCCGGAGGTTTACTACGAGATTTTAACGGTGATTGGATCAGGGGTGTAAGAGGTTGGTGAAGATAGTGCTATCGAAGACATGCTACCATAACCAAAGCATGGGGTGTTCTGTTATGCCTCGAGTATGCTTGGGAAAAAGGTCTCTCCAAATTAATAGTTGAAGTAGACAGTAAGGAAATTATTGATATCATCAAAGTTGAAGATGGGATGATGGGTCCTCATGTGCGTGTAGTTGCCCAGATTCAGGAAATGTTGAAGTGGGATTGGGAGATTCTCCTTAGGGCTATTCCGATGAAATGTAATGAAGCTGCCGATCGACTTCTTAGAGGAAGACTTCCTTAACTGGTGTTGAATATCTTGTTAGACCCCGAGAGTGTATTTGTGATGTTATAAGATATGGCAAAAATGGTGTTTTCCATATGCAACACTTTTATGAATAAAATGGCCTAAGCGCACCTTTACTCTGGAAAAAAAAAAGAAAGAAAGAAAGAAAGATGGCCTTTCTTCCCCCTCCCCAAAAAGAAGGAGGAGAATTTCGTGAATAATAACTCAAATTGTCTCTTATATATTTTATGTATATATTATTGAATTGAACTTATCCTAAAATATTGTACACACGAAGATGCTGTGGAAATTTTAATGAGTTAAATGAGAAATGGGTTGAATTAATATTGTTGGAGGAGGAAGGATTTAATATTATCAAAATTAATAGATAGATATCTGAAAATTAACAAGGATTAAATTAATAATTATTAATACATGCGGAACGTTTTTATGTTTTTATTCCCATCGTCTAGTTCACACAAAGGATAGACGTAAAGAGTGAATGCGTGACACAACTATCAATTTTTTTTTATTTTTTTTTATTTTTATTTTTTCACGTAACAGCCAGTACAGGCTAGAGAAAAAAACACATAACAGGAAACGTAACAGGAAATCTATAATTTTGCATGCAAATCACCGGACTCTTGGGAACCAAGTGCCCGCCACATCTGCTGCCAAAATAGAACGAAGCCCATCAAGAGGATATGCCCAGGTGGTGAAAAATACTTCATCTTCAACCCCTCACTTAGCTAGAAAATCGGTCACCGCATTCCCTTTCGCGAAGAATATGTTGGAAATGACAGACCCGAAAAGCCCCCTTTAGGCTTTAGATCATCAATTCGTTCTAGATAAACTGCCAACCAATGAGATTTGGACCGCTTATCCTTAATCAGCCGTAAAGCCTCCATGAAATCACTAATTTCTTATGTACCCATAGGTACTAGTAATCCCCTTCCTCAAGGAAGGAGTATGAGTCAAGAGTCAAGTCAAGAGTAACCGTCAACAAAGAGTGAGCAGAGCAGATAGCAAAGAGGGAAAGAAAGCACGGGCGAAGGAAAGGAATGAAATGTCAAATGCTTTCCTAGGGGTTCATGGAGAAGGTGGTTGGTCGACTAAATCAGCTAATCGAGCAAGTCATCCACATAGATGCATTCCTGCCTTAGTTATCCCCCGGCATTGGCATTGAAGTTCGGCTTATGCGATCAAGTCCGTAAAGGCTTCGTAAGAAGATGCCCCTCTGGTTTAAGTAAAGTCACCGGATCAAGCACCTGGTAATACGCTATTGATTTTTTTGGCGTGTACCGGATATCCCCATGCTACATTGAGCCCAAGACTAATCCATCGAGGATCTGGTGGGCATTAAAGTGTTGCCTCTCCCAAAGCAGAATTTTGCATACACAAAGGCTCGAACCCGAGACCTTTGCTTAAGCTGCCAGAGCCCCAACCACTCAGGCCAACTGCGTTTGGCTATTTATGCTATTGATTTAAATCACTGAAGTGGAAATAATGACTCAAGATTCTGAGTTAATTAACACCGAACCAGAATCAACCAATGGTTAATTTTAGGTCATTTTTTGAATTATTAAATTAAATACTACCTCTGTTCTCATATAAATGCACACTTCCTGCATTTCCGTAGTCCAAGACACATTTTTAAATGTTTATAACTTAAATTGTATATAAGTAAAAAATATAAAAATTTGATATTCTAAAACTATATGATTAGACGAATCTAAAAAGATCTCAAATGACAGTGTTTTTTCTTATATAACTATGCTTAAAAAATTAGTCAAAACTAGCCAATAAATAACTACTAACAAGCAAATGGTTGACATATACGAGAACGGAGGTAGTAAAAAACTTAAAAATAATGTGAAAAAGCTAGTTACATAAGGTGCTTGGACTTGAACACGAACAGGTTCCGTTGAAAATCTCAAATTGGGCCTACACAAAGTCACAAACCTTAAAAAGTCGGATTGTCTATGTAATTGTCCCTTGTCTGATCCGTACATTGCAATCGGCCCATACTTGGAATTTGGAAATCAAATCGAACTCATTAATCGTGTTTCAGGGCCTTTCAGATGGCGATCGCAGGGGAATCGCATTTCTCCCTTTCCCAAGCAAAGAAACAAAAGACCTCTACTCGTTCTTGAATTTGGAGAGCTCACGTTAGGACGCATTTGAAAATGCAGCGACAGTTCTGTGCTAAGCTGCTCTCGAAAATCACAAGAAATGGGTCGTCGAGTTCCGTTGCCAGCTCGATCGTCCCAGAGCCTCTACTTCCGTCGTCGTTGTTGAAAATAAACGCGAATCCCGTTCATCAACAATCGTTCGCGCAGTATTCCGCAGTGTCGCGTTCCCATGTGTGGAATTTGTGCGGTTATAATGGGGTTTCCGGAAGGAGTCGGCATGGGTTTTTCTTGAACCCGGCCCTTGCCCGGAGGGCTTTCTCCAACGCCATTTTGAAGGGGCAAAAGAAATTTGCTGTTGGTGTTACAGTTAGGAATCACGGGAGAAGAAACTTCCACTCGTTTGATTCGAGGAATCGTGGATGGTAATTGTTTACACTTCCTACTCTGATGTGTTTAGATACATCTTTTTTTTCTTCTTTCCGTGTGCTTTTTGGTTCTCTGCGGAACATGTATCCCTTGTGCTTTCTCTGAAATTTAGGCTAATGGATGGTTTCTGTGGACTATTGGCATATAGAGGATTTTGAATAGAGATTAGCGTTTGATTTCTTGGTAAGAATCTTGTCCAAAACGAGTTCTTCTCAATTGGTGATTTAATGATGCGCATCAATGTAGCTTCCTATTTGGAATTTTGTTTAGTTGCTTAGTATTCTAACCTAAAAACACATACATGTGTGCCACGGCAAAAGTTGAAATTAAGGAACATCTGCTTGTTTGAACCTGGAGTAATTTTCTGGCAATAATTAAGGCTAATAACTTTTGTAACTCGAGTAGTTTTGTAGCTAATTGCAAACTGAAAGTTGAGCTAAATGTAATCGCACTTAAGAAATTTTCTTTAAGGAGATCATATAAAATCATTGTCCATTCTGCGGATTAATGGAAGTGTTAAAGTCCAATGTGGATTGAACACTGAGTTGTCCTGTTTCACCTCAGAGCGTCTTGTATGTTATTTTATTGTTTGAAAGTAATAGATAGGAAGTTGTTCCTGAAGATAGGATATGTTGCTTATCCAAAATGCTACTACTTGGGATGGCCACCATTGGTGACGTAATACAGAATTTAGTTCAATTTCTATTTCAGCAAATATGGGACTTTTGAATTTATTGGAAAGGGACATATGTAATTGATAAACTTAAATGCTGTATTTATAATGGAATATCTTACTCTGTTTGGTTTATTATGATACTGATACATTCATTTCAATATTTCATACACATTTGCTTATGAGTGCTTTAGGCTCCAAGTTGTATCATCTCTAATTTTTTCCGGTATTCACGTGGCCGATAGCTTGGCAATAATCTGATCTTAATGTGTAACAGAAAATTGTTCTTTTTATTTTATAGGAGATCGGAATCACAATTTAATAGACTTACAGCTGATGGAGTTGTGATAGGCTTGATAGTAGTAAACACTGCCATTTTTATTTTATGGAGAGTTGCAAGTCCTCAATTTATGGTGAAGAATTTTATGGTAAGTTAATTTGTGAAGAACCTTGCAGTATTGGCCAGTGGGGGACATATTTTACTCAAATGTTTTTAATTTTTCCACAGATCTCGGTTGACAATTTTACAAGTGGTCGTGTGCACACTTTGATTACAGCTGCATTCAGTCACAGGGACATGTGGCATCTTATTTCAAACATGGTTGGACTCTACTTCTTTGGGTTAAGTGTAAGATAGCATGGATTTTGTTCTTTTTTATTTATTTTTTTCAAATTTTTAATTTTTAATTTATATATATTTCTTTCTGTTTTTATTGTATCCCTGTGTTGTACTTTCTTGAATTCTAATTTCATTGACCAGATAGGACGAACTTATGGACCTGAATATTTGCTGAAGTTGTATCTATCTGGTGCTTTGATTGGCTCAATCTTTTACCTGGGATATCATGCATTTGTAGCTTCCCAAGTTCAGGTGAAGAAATTTGGTTCCTGGCATAGAGCATGGATTAGAAAATCTTTGAAATGTCAGTTCTTCCAATGTTTCAAATAAAATGAGAGCACTGGCTGATTGGTGTTTCTTTTGTGTTTGTGTCATTCTTATGATTTTCAAAACGAACTTCCTGTTGCTTTGTTTCTCTGTTGATTGCGTATTGTCTACTCTTTGTGTGTAGAGAAACACAATGTTTGGTGTCGACCCTTCAAAAATACCGGGACTGGTAAGTGTTACAACTCACTTTTAACTATCACCTTTTTCTTCTAAATTTCATAGGTGCGCAATCATGTTTTATGCTTATTCATCACAGATCACACGTTCTGATTTGTGACTTACAAAAATGGCCAATCATCATAAATTGAATATGTTGGTTCTCGTTTTTCCTTGTCTCGACTAATATACCTTGACGCTATACTAGTTCAAAGAAGCACCAATACATCTTGTGCAGTTTATAGCTTTCGCATTTACTATTCTGTTTACTTAAAGAGCTTTGCCGGTTCTTATATCTCTTTATGCTCTCAAATTTTCTTATAAGCCTTCTAATATATGTGTTACAATTATGTGATGGATCTATTTGTAGTTGAGCGACACTGTATATTAAAGATTCGGTCATATTTTGGGCAATGATCTTCTGTTCTTGCTTTTAGGGTGCAAGTGGAGCTGTAAATGCTATTCTGCTGCTTGATATATTCCTTTTTCCAACTAAGACCCTACTTCTAGACTTTTTCATACCAGTTCCAGCTATTTTACTTGTAAGTTCACTATAAAGTCTTTGGTAAATACCATTACTGAAATAACCAGTTTTTTCAGAGTTAATTTTTGCCGGACTTTTTTACAGGGTGTCTTTATTGTTGGCAAAGATGTCATGAGGATATTAGAGGTATGTGCATTTTGGTTCTATTTTTCCATGTAAAATGATCAAAACTGTTAAACTTCAACAAGCATTCTTATAAAAGAAAGTTCAATTATTTCCTTTCCTTTCCTCTTTTTTTTTTTTTTTTGTTAAAAAAAAATATATATATTCAGTGCCCTTCCTTAACTCGAACTAGTGTGAAATTATAATGTCTTTAGTTGGTAATAGATGATGTTGGGTATTGTAGCAAATGTATGCCGTGGATCGTATTAGCAAATCAAAGATGTTGATTAGTTTCCAGAACTTAATTGTGCTGCTTCTTATTAGTTCATTCCTCTGTTTTGTCTTGAAGAAAAGCTTGTTTCTGGATTGCAGGGAGACCATGAAATTTCAGGATCAGCTCATCTGGGTGGAGCTGTGGTTGCTGCAGTGGCTTGGGCACGATTACGAAAGGGTCGTTTTCGACGGTTTTAAATTTAATATATTCTCCATGATTCTAAATTCGGTATATTTTTGGTGATTCTAAATTCATCAGTATGTTATAATTGTGATTTGTGAATGCTGAGAATTCTTTTGGGCACAAGACTGATAAATGGAAACAACTAAGCCTGTGGTACGGTTGGTAATTTAGTGATCAATCTTAATTCTTAATTTGATAGATTAGGCGGTTGTTTAGAACTTACCATATATTTATTCATTTATTTTTAAAACTTATTGTTTTATTCTTATTACAAATTGGACAAGACTTATCTAGCTCTAATAAGACCATATTAGAACAAATTAGATTAGATCAAATATAAGAAGACCAAATTAAAATACGAATAGAATGAACCAATGCAAATTGGATTATTAATTAATTAATTAATTTTAAACATGGGTTGATTTTTGTGTGCCTTTATTATTTTACTATTCCTATTATTTATTTATACTACCTCCTTTCCTTAATATTTGTCACGGAACCACATTTCATGCAATTTAATAAATATTTTTAATTCGTAATGACTCAAATTGCATACAAGTAAAATTTATGAAAATTTGATATTTTAAATCTATGCGATTAGACGAATCAAACAAGATCTCATTTGACTATATTTTATCTTATATAAATGTATTAAAAAATCGAATCAAAGTTATTCAATGAACAGTGACAGAATCCCCAACGTATCAATAATTTAGGAACGGAGGAAGTATTTTATAATTATCTTTTGTAGTACGTTTCAAAACAAACAAAGTGCTTATTGAAAATATCTTTTGTAGTACGCTTCAAAACAACACAAAGTGCTTATTGGTTACAACCATAAAGGCAAGCTAAAGAAAATAAAAAAGAAATAACAATCACTAAGAAGAACCAGTATCACCCAGCTCACAGCCTCGGATACCTAACACCATTTGCATCACGTTGAAGAATCACCTATAGCCCATCCTGAGGGAACGCCCATGTAATAAAGAATTGCTCGTCCAACGCCGCCTTTTGAGCCAAAAAATCCGCCGCCTGATTCCCCTCACAAAGGACATGCATAATCCGACATTCATCAAAAGGAGACTGGCTTTTCCGTATTAAATCAATCAGTGGCCACAACTGATGAAACATGTTCCCCTCCTTCAAAGCCAATCTAATTGCCACCAAGGAATCTGAATACAAAGTGACCCGACGAGATCCACATGCTTCAGCCATGCAAAGGCCCCTCCTGATCGCATACAACTCAATATCCACAATCGGCCTCTTACCGTGATGACCCCCCTCTCCCTTCACCCAACTCCCATCCCCACGCCGACACACCACGCCATACCCGGAGCATCCCAAATCTCTTAAACAGCCATCAATGTGGACTACCGTATCCACCTACCCTCCATCGTTCCACCCTAGCAAGCGAAGGTCTCACCCTCTATTCGCAGCCGACACCTCCCCTCCAGCCATGGCAGCCCCTAGCCGCTTAGCTCTCCACCATAGATGCTGCCTACTCTAATTTTTGCCCTCAAGTACTCTTCTATTGCGTTCACGCCAACACATCCACAAAACTGCCAAAAATATCTCCTTCTTTGTTCGGTACCAGAACTCAAGCCAATGAGTTACATCTCCTCTCTCCAGGCTGGCCACCTCGCAAGTACTCTCCATTCCACAAACCCTCCATAACTCCTTGGCCCATGCACACATGAAGATGGCATGCTGCCATGTCTCCACCTCCACGCCACATATCACGCATAATGGAGAGGCAGCGACACCACGACTGTACCTCAATTGGTTTGTGACCCTCGAGTCTTGTCCCATAAGCCAAAGCAACATACCTACTTTCTCAGGAATCCCCACATTCCACATCCAAGCCCACACCCCCATACTCCCTCCGCCAGATTCCAGCCAAGCATAAGTAGAGGAAACCGAGTACGTACCTTTATTGTCAAGCCTTCAATGCAACACCTCAGCAAGCGACGGGTTCACTATAGGCAGAGGAGTCGCCTGAACTTGTTCCCTAATGTCCTCCGGCATCCATGTATATAGTTTGTCAAGCTCCCACCCCTGGCCTCCAATCACATCTTTGATACGTAGTTCCTCATCATGGTAGTCGACAAACGACACAACGGTCCAAGCAATTCCATCCCACCATAGAGCATACCAAAAGGATGACCTTCCATCACTCACCCGAATGCCAAATCCCCCCCAAGCTCCCCCGCCGTCCTGACCAGAGATTTCCTTTTGTGCCGAGCCAATAATCAACCGGAACGGCCTGAGGAGCCAGCCCGTACTTGTCCCGCACAACATTCATCCACAGCGTACTCGAGTCCAAAAGTAGGTGCCAAAGTTGCTTACCTAATAATGTCGTATTCATACTTCTAGATTTACGTAAGCCCAATCCTCCAACATCCTTTGGCCAGCCATCTTTGCCCAACTTACTAAATGAAGGCCACGCCCCACTCCTCCTTTCCAGATCCACCTAGCTATACAAGCACCAATAGCCTTGCATACACCCTGCGGCAGCCAATGAACTTGTATAACATAGGATGGGACAACGGCCATCACTGCACGAGCCTCAGTAACACGCCCCACCTTATTTAAAAATTTGGATGACCACAAGGATACATGTCTTTCCAGCTTTTGCATAATGTAATCAAAGTGACCACATTTCAATGACCATGGACAACTGGAAACCCCAAATACTTTCCAAGATCTTCAGTGATACCAATTCTTAGATGCTCATTAATCCATTCCCCCAACTCCTCATTCAACCATGGCGAGATGAACGCTCGGGACTTGCTGGCATTGATCTTCATGCCTGCTCTAGAAGTAAACCTGTATAATACATCCGCCATGCACTTGACACTCTCCTCATTGGCATGCTAAAATCAATCACATCTTTCAAATTAATTCAAAAAATTATTATTATTATTATTATTATTATTATTATTATTATTATTATTATTATTATTATTATTATTATTATTATTATAATATTGGAACATACCTAATTAGATCAGACAAAAATGTATTCAGACTAACTAGGACAAAGTAAATGAGACCAGACCATAATCAAATTAGATAAGAAATAATCCGATTATGCTTAGTAAACATGACCTTTGTATGTGTAAAATAAAAAAGATTTTTAATCTTAAATGATTTTCAATCTTAAATGATTTTCAATACAAAAGATGTGTGTTATATACTTAGTTTATTAATTATTTATTCATAATATTAAACTAATTTCACAATGACAAATTTATTGAATAAATAAATTTTAATATTGATTGTAAAATGAGAATGATTTTTTATCCACTTTTTAGGTCAATATTTGACCATTTTATCTATCCACTACAGTCAATGTTGTTACGGTCCGACCAAAGAACAGAAGATTGAAATGAGTTGGATGGTGCCGACAAATGGCTAGAAACGGACGACACCTCTGGCGCAACTGCGTAGCGTGGCTGCGAGCAGCAGAGGAGCAGTAGTGGCGATTGGTGGTCGTGTCGAATGAAGGGCGGGGGCGGCATCATGTGGCTGTGTGGCATGTGGGCATGGACAGTGGCGAAACAGGAATTTTCCACCAGTACGGCCAAAATCTTTTTTTTTTCTTTTTGAACAATCTATACAGATTAGGAAAAAGAGTGGTGGGAGCCAATGCCAGGGTGGTGGGGGCCAATGCCAGATATATTACTAAGGGATAAAAAGAGATGGATAGGGGCCGGGTGGGAAATCGAACCATCAACTTATTGGTTGAGAGTTGGAGGATTTAACCACTAGGGTTAATCCACATCCCCTTTTAGACTTAAGTATGATATCAAAAAAATAACAATAAAAATTTTAGGTGAAGAAAAAATAATAAAAATTTCCGCGCCACTGGACATGGACATGGTTGCGAACGGAACTACCTGAATTGAAGGTCGGAGAATGGGGCTGCTTTTTGGAATATAGAGAAGCGACTGGGCTTTTAGACTTATGGACATGGGCTTTGGCTTCGACTATAAATATATACTTTATCCTTTCTCATTTAATTATTTTATTTGTATTGTGTAATTACTACTATTAATTGAGTAATTTTTATCAATTTTTTTAATATAGTTATATAAGATAAAATGTTAGAAATTGAGAGTATGTAAAATCGTTGGCTTTGAGGCGTGATGTTACTATCTTAAAAGATTGATTCCTTCATGATACAACAAAGCCCAAAGCTCTCTATAATCGGAGTGAGTTAATTATCAGACTGATGAAATTATTTTTAGAGGAAAAACAACTATTCATAGGGCATCTCATTTGAATGAACGGACATGTTCTTTGAAGAGATATGATTCTTCAGACATTTCATTTGAATGAACAGATTTAGTTTAAAATTAAAATTTGAAATGCCCATGTAAATATATTAGATAAAACTCCTCTATAAATTTGCAAACACTAAAACTTCCAACAATCCCCCACAAGTTTTACTTTGTGATGTGTCTGATATTTCCTCCCGGGCAAGTATTGTGCATACATGAAGATGTCTTTCGATTAAACCTTCAATTAGTGTATAAAAACCTTAAAATTGTAACGCAGTTGTAGGTGTCCGTAGATTAAACCACAACTTGTATTATTCGATTCGAAGTTTTAACACACACACCACTTGTGTTAGAATCGAAGTTTATGGCCATGTGCTTATCCTTTCATAAATATTTACTAGAAATGCTTCTCCGAATTTCTTGTTGAAGCGGCACCACTTCTATGTTTACATAGGTGGAAATCCATTGGACTCCACTACTCTCGACCAGTTGATTTCCATTAAGAATGGCGAATTAGTACCTTAAATACTTCACTGGACACAAAACAATAATTTGTTCTTCCCATTAAACCTTGAGATTAGAGATTAAGAAGTCAAGGTTTGGTTTCCATTATTGGTGTTTGAATAGAGAAGTCTTAATCCCATTCCTTCAGTAGTATTTCATACCTTATCTCTTTGGCAAAGACTTGATGAGGGTGCCTGATAAATTCTCTATTGACTTCACGTAGACTATGGTTATGACCCCTTGTTTAATTAATTCTTTAATATAATCATGCCTTAAGCTGATTTGCTAGACTTTCCCATATATATTTCACTGTATGCTCAAGACATTGTTGCTTCACTGTCACAGTATATAGTGATAGCATTCATTCGTTGTGGCCACAACTCTATATCCATTAATAGGTTTCGAATCCATTCAACTTCTTTTCCTGCAGCAGCTAAGGCAATGAATTCTGATTCTATAGTAGTGTGTTATATGCAAGCTTGCTTCTTGGATTCCCAACTTATACTACCCCGAGCAAGAGTAAATATCCATCCGGATGTTGATTTATTTTTTCCGACGTTAGTAATCCAACTAGCATCACAATAACCTTCCAGAACTGTTGGATTACTCGAGTAACATAATGTAAGATTTATTGTTCTCTTGAGATAAACGAGTAATCTTGCAACAGCCTTCCAGTGATCCATACTGGGTTTGCTTGTGTATCTTGACAATTTGCCTACAACAAATGCTATGTCAGGTCTAGTGCAACGCATGAGATACATTATACTTCCAATCGCACTAGCATATTCATTTTGAGCAACAATTCGATCATCATTCTCAATTAGCTTGCAGCTAGAGTCAAAAGGAGTGTTGCTTTCTTTTATATTGAGATGACTAAATTTTTTAAGCAAGTTCCTTATGTAATGACTTTGAGTAAGCATTAATTTGTCATCCTTTTGCAACACCTTAATTCCCAATATGGTGTCAACCTGATTAAAATCTTTTATTTTGAAAACCGTGGTTAGGTATTGTTTAATATCATTGATACCTACTTGGTTTGTACTGAAAATCAACATGTCATCCACATATAAGCAAATTATAACTCCATAATTGTCTGTGAACTTGGAGTAAATGCACTTATTTGCTCCATTATGTCTAAAACCAATGGCTCTAATAGTTGTATGAAATTTCTCGTGCCGTTGTTTCGGTGCCAGTTTTAGACAATATAGTTATGTAAATAAATTTACAAACTTTATTCTCATTCCCGGGAAGCAAGGTTATCAAAATCTAGATCTTACGTAGGATCGTCTTTCCATTTGTAAGATCGGGATCGTAGGAGATCCTAAGATCCTATGAAAATAGGACCAAAAAAATATATTCATATTGCATATTAGCAAATTACAATAACCAATATCAATAGACAATAATTTATTTAGCAAATAAAGATAATAATTGAGCATTTAAGACATTTTGCTTGAGCTTGGTTGGATTTGTCATTAGAATTTTTCCCATTTTCCTCTGTTTCAACCACTGTCTCATTGGATTCATCATCATCCATCTAGGTATGGTGTTTAGTACTAAGATCTCCATCAGCAGGGGTGCTGGAAGGGGGTGTTACGGCAAGGGTGGCAGTAGAAAGAGGAAAGGGATGCGAGGGTAACGGTAGGAAGAGAAGGGGGATACGAAGGCGACATCAACAACAGGAAGATATTGTTGGAAGAGGAAGATGATGGGTCTGCGAGGAAGATGAAGATCCAAACAAAAATCCCTATATCTGGATTTTAGAAAAGAATGGAGGACTGAAAAAGGAAAAAATGAGATGAAAAATAAGAGGGAGTGGGATCGGATCGTTCAAAGATTTTAAGATCTTGTATAGATCCTATAGATTTTATCCAGATCCCACCCTAATTTAGATTCCATATAGATCTTGATCGTTTTGGCTTTTTGGGATCGTAGGATCGTAAGATCCTAAGATTTAGATCTAGATTTTAATAACCTTGTCGGGAAGTATAAAACCTTCTGGTTGTTCCATATATACTTCTTCCTTTAAATCACCATTCAAATAAGCTTTCTTCACATCCATTTGATGCACATGAAGTTTGTAAATTGAAGCTAGAGCAAATAGTATTCTGATGGATGTAATTCTACCTACAGGTGCATACGTGTCGAAGTAATCAATTCCCTCTTTTTGAGTGAATCCCTTCACAACCAATCTTGCCTTTCAGTGTTATATTTCTTTCTAAAAATCCAATATACACTATTGGCTTTGATCCAGGAGGCAAATCTACTCGTTCCCAAGTATTATTTGACATAATCGAGTCCATCTCATCATTGATCGCTTCTTTCCAGAAGGCCGTATCTCTTGAAGCCATAGCCTCGCTAAAAGTCTTGGGATCATTATCTGTAATAAGATTCATTGGAGTCTTATTCATTTTGTATGTAATAGTCTGCTTTGCACGCCCATTTTTCTTGGTAGTAAAAGATGATGTTTTCAGTGAAAGCTTTAGATTTATATTAGATAGTAAGGGGCGATGGATGAAGAAATCCCAATAGTTTCAGCTTTCTCTAAATAATGCGCTTCCGAGCGAGGGGATTCTTAACTTTCTTAGGGCTTCGCGCCCCTTACTTAGATAGGGGTACATCATTCCGACCATCGCTACTTAGACCTTGAATACAGAGCTTAGGTTGAAGACCCCTTAATATAAGTAAATTGTAGCTTTTTAGGTTCATTTGCTGATTGGTAGATCTTTATTTAATGAGAACCAGAGGAATAAAAACATATACATCCCGAAATAGAATGGATTAGACTTCTCGATCTCCTTCTACCAATATGATTATAGAGTCGGGAGAAACAAAGTCAGATGATAAAAGTTTTTCTTTACACACTCTCTGACTTCTTCTTACCTCAACTTCTTGATTAGTTGGTGAATTCTTTGTTTTCAAAATTGCCATATTTCCATATGTATGACTAGCATTATTTTCTACTGTAATACTTGGTGGAGTATTGTTAATAATTTCATTCTCCGAAAATTCGATATGAGCAGTTTCTATTATTGTATTTGTATTCAAATCTAACAATCTATATGCCTTAGAGTGTTGGGCATAGCCAACAAAAACTGATTTAATACCTCTTTCTCCTAATTTTGATTGATTAGGAATGAAAGTTTTATAAAATGCCACACAGCACCACACTTTAAAATAGTTGAGGTTCAATTTTCTTCCATTCCGTAATTCATAAGGAGATTTTAAGAGTTTCTTTGAGCAAACTCTATTGTGTATGTGATATGCTGTAAAAAGAGCCTCTCCCCATAAATTATGAGGCAATTCGGCATTAGTCAACATACTATTTACCATATCCACCAGAGTTCTATTTTTCCTTTCAGCTAAGCCATTTTGTTGAGGGGTATAAGGAACAGATCTCTGGTGGATAATACCATTTTCACAAAATTGAGACAATGCATTTGGGAAGTATTTTCCTCCTCCATCACTTCTAAGGACTTTTATTTTTCTCCCTTTTTGATTTCTACTTCATTCTTGATTTCTTAAACCTTTCAAAGGCTTCGTCTTTATGTCTTAAGAAATACAAATAAGTGTGTCGGGAATAATCATCTATAAAAGTGATGAAATAGCGTTTGCCTCCCCGGGTTAAGACACCATTCAGTTCACATATATCAGAATGCACCAAGTCTAAAATTTCAGAATTCTTTTCTACCTTTGGAAAAGGTTTCTTAACCATTTTATCTTGTATACAAATCTGACACTTATGATCTTTGTGACATATGTCTTCTTCATATGCAATATATCATTGTTCATCATATTATGCATATATTAAAAATTTAAATATCCTAATCTAGCATGCAATAAAAGAGAAGAATACTCAACAATGTAAGCAAAATCTTTAATTTCATTGATACTAATTTGAACATACCGTTATTGGCATATCCCTTTCCAACATAGACTGCACCCTTAGTTACAATGACTTTATCAGACTCAACTACTATTTTAAACCCCCTTTTACATAGCAAGGCAGAGACATAAGATCTTTCAAATTTCAGGGACATGGAAAACATTTATTAAAGTTAATTTTTGCTCTGATGTAAACTTCAAGTCAACAGAACCTTTGCCAACAACCTTTTCCCATCAATAAGCTTTTAGATTCCCTGCATTGTTCATAGGTCTTAAACATTTTCTTGTTGTTACATACATGAATGATAGCTCCAGAATCCAACCACCAATCTGTCGTCTGATTTGCAGCGTCTGCCATATGAACTTCAGTAATCATCCCAACATGCATTTCTGATACCATTGCAACCAATTCTTTAATTTCTTGTTCCACAATATTTGCTTGGTTACCCTGTTTAATTCCAAGGCTTTCCAGCCTTACGCAATCTGCAATCTTTAATAAGATACTCTTTCTTTCCATAGTGGTGACATTCCTTCGATTTCTTGAATGATTTTTGTTTTGCCTTAAATTTGTTGTTGTGGGATTTCTTAGGCTTTGACGCCTTTCCAACAGATGGATCAGACACAAAATTTACACCAGAATATGTGCTAAGATACAAAGCATCTCAAGCATGATTTTCAGATTCAATTTGTAAATGAATACGAAATCTTTCAGTAATATCTATAGAGTGCCATATCTATTTTCTGTAGTCATTCCAGGAAGGCGACAATTTAGATAGAATTGCCCCAATCTGAAGACCATCCGGAGTGATGATTTCTAATTCTTTCATCTTATAAATCATCACTTGTAACTCATATACTTGATCTAAAATGGGTTAGGAAACTGTCATAAAGAATTCAAAATATTTTAGTGCCAGAAATTTATCCGCACCTTTATTCTCATTCTGATATGTATTTCTAATGCCATCCAGATTTCCCTTGGTGAAGTCATATTTCTGTGGAGGTCGTAGAGACTATCGAACAATGAATTAAGAATATATCCCCGACATACCAATGAGTCTTCCTCTCTTTTGGATCTGGCCCTTTTGACAGCATCTATATCATCTGGTGTAGGATCTGGAACCGGTCGCAAATTTGGATCCAACAGATAGGAAAACTTTAGTGCAGTTAGCAGGAACATCATTTGATCCTTCCGTCTGGTATAGATAATCCCGTTGAACCTTTTGAGTTTCACAATATTCTGCGCCTGGAGATGAACCTTTAGTGGTGCTTCAATACAGTCAGTGGGAGGTGCAGGAACAGGAACGACATTTTTTAAATTGGCCATAATCATTCTTTAAATTGTTAGAAATTGAGAGTATATAAAATTATTGGCTTTGAGACATGATGTCCCTATCTTAAAGGATTGATTTCTTCATGATACAACAAAGCCCAAAGCTCTCTGTAATCGGAGTGAGTTAATTATCAGACTGATGGGCATCTCATTTGAATGAACATACATGTTCTTTGAAGAGATATAATTCTTCAGACATTTCATTTGAATGAACAAATTTAGTTAAAAATTAAAATTTGAAATGCCCATATAAATATATTAAATAACTCCTCTATTAATTTGCAACAACTAAAACTTCCAACATAAAACATAGTGAAGTTGGATCGTGTTAGAATCGTCTAATCACGTAGTTTTTAATATCAAATTTTTATACTATTTACTTATGTACAATGTGAGCTATTACTTATATATAATTTTTCCTTTACCTTTTTGCCAAATCAATCTCCTTCGAATTTTTGGCCATTTTAATCCTTTTCGTTTGTTAACCCGAACTAATATCATCCTAAATTTATTTGTTAAAATTAATTAGTTGAGATGGCAAAAATTAACTCAAAATTGGTCCACCTTGTAGTAAGGAGAGGTAAAAATTCCAAACACCTCACCTCACCATCACAATTCGAAGCTTAAAGTGAGGAAGTATGTCATGTATTAGTCTTGGCAAGTGAGTAAGCTACGAATACAAATGCAAAACTGTGTACTTGGCCGTTTGGAATGTAGGAAAAACCCAAAAATTATCTAACAATAATTCTCAACGGAAAGTCGTTTGGAACCAATGAAAACGCGATCCAATCAACGAAATCAATGTAGAAGATGATAAGCAACTCAAAATGATTCTGACAATGCTTTCAGAATGCAAAAGATCCACCGGGAAAGAAAATCTCACCATAGAAGACCATGAATAGTGAATCCGGCAAGACCTCAGACTCACTAGAAATTGACGGATGTTAGGTGTATTAACTCCTTTCATCACAACGATCATGAATATATGCTTGAAAATCCGAAACTCACACCGTAACTCAAGATTTCATAACTTGGACGTGCCATGGATCGGGATTGGATACTATTTCGGAAGATGAGAATCAAGGAAACAAAAATAAAAAGGATAGATGAGATTTCCTAGTTGGATACTCAATCTTAGAATCGTCTAACACAAGAATGTGTTCATACTATCCCCTCAATCGATATCCTGAAGGTGTCTATACGATTGAGCACATCTCAAATGCACAAAAGGAATCCAACCGAATGGATGGACTCAAATGACCTTTCAAACAAAACATATTTGCTCTCTCCAAGAGTTGATTTCATATATTCATTTCAAAGGTGTCTTACAAAGTGATGGGAAATCTTATTTATAGGATTCCCAAAGTCACACCAAAATGCACTAAAATAAACAGCTAGGGATAATAACTAAACAACCCTAAATAAATTAAACAAGTGTCCCGGGACACAAAACAAGAAAGCTAGACATTTGAGATTCACGTCGCAAGACCAAGGAAGCCTTCACGACGTGCGCAGGAAGAATGCATGGCTTGCAACGGCTACTCAAAGTCGTAATGTCTTCGGGGCTCTGCCGTAGCGAGGGAATGGAGCCTGACGTCACTAAGTAGGCTTTATTTAATAGTGTTCTATTGGTCCTCCGGTCCCGGCCCCCTCCAAGGGATGTTGCAAGATGAATTTTGAAATTGAAGAATGCCCCTCGTGTAACTCTTGCTGCCCGTCATGAAGGTGAATATCCATCGCAAGCTGGAGGCTTGCGACGTGCCTTAACTCTGCGTCGTGGATGAGAGGAGGCTTGCGACGGCCGCTGCTTCGCGACGTGGCAAGCCTTGTGACCGGGGGTGGCTTTGCGACGGGGCGGGGGGGTTGAAGACGCCTTGCAACAGGCGTTGTTGCCCTTGGCCCGAGCTCTGCGATGAGGAGAGAGGGAGAGGTTTGCAACGTGGATGGGCTTCGCGACGGACAACAGCAAGTGGGAGTTGAAGACAAGTCCGGAATTGAAAGGTCTGCCGGAAAAATGGCGACGAGAATGGGCACTGGAGACGGCATTGGGAGGCTCTTCAGAAGGAGATGGCGGGGGAGCAACAGCTGTCGGCGTTGTGAAGTGGTCGGAGCTAAGGGACGGCCATCGAGAGTATTGCGGTGGCGAGGGTTTGTTGAGTGTTGGCCAGAAATGTTGAACGGGGGAACAGAGGACGGTGAGGGGCGGCGGTGATGATGAATGGATGTCGGGGCTGTGGGATGCCGGAGGGACGAGGGCACTGGCATGATGACCGACGACCGTCTGTTGACCGGAGAGGATGATCGGCGTTGCAATGAAGAAGGAGACACGGGAATTGGGCTGTGTGGCGTGGGCCTGGGCTGATCCATTGAGAAGGTACGGCTTGGGCTTGTTGGGTTGGAGATGTTTCGGGCCTTGAACTGATGCGGGCCAGAGGAGTTGGCTTGGGCCGGAGGGAGTGTTGCTGGACCAATTGGGAGTTGGGCTTCAATTGGCTTGAGCCCAATGGATCATTTCTTGAATTAAGTCCAACATCATTTAGGTTTGATCCAGTTTGCGATGGAGGCCCACTGTCCGCCGTTGACCTGCTGTCCTCCGGCGTTGACCGGTCAGATTTTTTGGCAAAATTCTGGATATGGTCCGGTGAAACTCCGGTGGGATTCCGACAGGCTTCCTATATCCGCCTCATCCATGATTAGCTTTCATTCCTCCGCTTTCTTCGTGATTAATTCTTCCGGGTGATATAGAATGTTACTCCGTATGTTCCACATATCTGGATCGGGTCGGTTCGGGCTACCATGCCATCCTCTCACCCTTCAAAAGCTTTGGACTCCAAAGCTGGGTGAGAGATGACATTGGTAGGATCTATCACAAACTTTGACCATGCACAAACCGAAATCCTATAAGTACGGCATTTTTGTATAAATTCCGTAAAACAAAATTTATCAATAAAATCATTGGAAATGTGATCCAAAATGCAGAGGTATTCTTTAAATTCGGCTCCCAATTTGAATTCCAGACTGACGCCCTTCTTGGCTTTCGACATCCATTCCCAGGAAAAATGATGACAATGATCAGATAAATTGATTTTGTCAAGATTTGAAATAATCTTACATGATTTTCTTTGAAATGTGTCATCTTGATTTTCTTCAGCACCTGTAAAAGTATTATCCAAATTAGATACAGTGTCATCATAAAATTTTGAGAAATTAATTTCAGAGAAATCATGACATAACAGGCCATCAGCAGATCCTAGAATAATTAAAGAACAGTGCTTGGTCGAGCTGGGTCCAACTTCTTTTCCTTTGGTGCTAGCCCTTCGAGGTGGTCTTCGCATGCGGGCCTGATAGGCTTTTTCCTCTTCATAAATCTGCCGCATTAAATTCTCTCGATCCGCTTAAGTAGTGGCTGGGGATTGTGGATAGATAAAATGCTTCACGCCTTCATGCTTAAAGAAAATTAAACTCTCCCGCGCAAAATATTGAGCATATTTATCATAAAGCCAGGGACGTCCTAGAATGACATGACATGTTTTCATTGGCATGACGTTACATAGAATTTGATCATCATACGGGTCGATGTTGATAGAAACTTTGGCCCTTTTATCAACTCTTGCGAGTCCATGATTATTGACCCATTGCAGTCGATATGGTTCCGGATGATCATCAACCGGTATCCCCAACCTGCGGACAGTGTACAAACTCACACAACTTCCAGTATCTACAATTAAATAACATGGTTCATTAAAAATAGTGCAATGACAGTGAAAGAGGTGCTCCCTTAGTTCCATTTCGGCTGACACTGGTTCAGCTCCCCATGCATGATCGATGAATGGAACAACTACAAATGAGGAACATGCTCGGTTATTCTCAATAATTAATCCTGGCTCCTTCGGATTATCACGGATCTAAATGTGCTCCTTTCCCTTCCTCTTGGTTCGCTCAGCTTCTCCATGAGTTTTTAATTGTCATGATGATTGGTTAAGAGCATCTATGTCTGCTTTCTTGACTGTTACGGGAATTAGCTGCACACAAAGATTCGAGCATCTCCAGTATAGCTGTCAATTTGGGCCCTATATTCTCATCTCCTTCTCCTTTGGAATCTGAACTGCCAGACTTGAGGGCTTCAGCATAGCTCGGTATACTGCTTGGTGGGATAGGTAGCTCATACTCGGGATCCTTAAGATCACAATGGGTTTTAAGGGGAGGTGGAGGTTCCAGATCAGGAGGTTTGCACTTCCGCTAATGCCAAAATCATCTTTCAGAATTTCCTCAAGCTCTGCATCTAGCTTGTACCGCAATCTTTGCTCAATAGAGTCCTTGACTTGTTCATAAATTTGTTGCGGGTTCACGAGCCAGTGATCTACTTCATCTGCAAAATTTTTAAATTTAACAGTGAGTTTATCAGATAAAGCATTAATTTCAGAAATAAATAATGCTGTTATTTCTTCCCTGAATTGAGCATCTATTTTTGAAATTTCTGAAGAACAACTGGCCATCCGATCGGTACTTGATGCTTCTGTGGCTCGCTCGGCTATTTGCTCTTCAAGTCTGTTACCCAATTGCTCTAATTTGTACTCCAGCATTCCCTCAATCTGTCATGCCATCTTCTCAAGTTGGTCTTCCATAGTAGCACTTAAGTCCCTCTCAGATTGAAAGAAGAGATTTTTAATCCTTTCTGCTATCTTCTGACCATGACCAGCAGCAAAGTCCTTGACAAATTTCTGAAGGAATGTTGCAGTCGCATCCAACTTAAGCTCAACTTCAGTGGTAGAGACTATGATGTGCTCCTGCAAATCAATAGCTTGTTGGTCCATTTCTTCCGCAAGAAATTCAAGTTTACCATCAAGCTTTGCGACTAGAATCCCAATACGGTGATCCACTTGCAGATTTAAAGCCTCTTCAAAATCTGTAGCAAGTTGGTCCAATTTTTCTCCGAAGTCATCAGTAACTTCATTGACCCTGCAATGTAGTTTCTGATTGGACTCTTCAATTTTTGTCGAGACGCTTTCAATTTTCAGATTCAAACTCATGTGGATGTCATCGACTTTCTCATTTAATCCCGCAATTTCTTCTTTTAGGCCATCAAACTTGGAGTTGAAGTTTCGTTGCATGTTTCTCAGAAACTCCATCAGTTCAGCATTGGATTGACCTGCCATTTCAGAAAATATATAGAATATATATGTACAAGAGGTTAAATCAACTGAAATATGTAGAGTGTCCTCGCAACTATATCTATCTCTGTAGGTCCGAATTCTCCACCAGTTGGTTCCAATAAAACGGATAGTGATCAATCGTATCAACCAACAACAGATGGTGAGAGAAATAAAATATGGGACGCACAGTGCAAGAATCATAATGCAGTGTTCGACTCTATCAATGAAAAGCACAGATTCTGTGTGTGATTGCAATGCACAATTTATGGTTCGCAGTATTAATCGGCCTGCAAGCAATTAAATCCAATTCCTCGCAATTTTAAAGTGTAAAGATAAACCTCACAAAATAAAACACTCGGAATCACACAATATATGTCTCACACACAAACCCAAAAATAAATAAAAACCAAGGTTCTAGACTAGGTCTTTTCCTATTGCTTCGCCTCGCTCTTTTGACATGCTATGTTTTCCCTTTCTATCCCAAGTAAGGGGTGAGTCCCATGCTCGAGAGATCTATATCACTTCGACTAGCTGAAGGTTCGCCATGCGCCCGACACAAGTGGGTGGAATGCCGGAAGAAGTCTGATAGTCGAAGTTGTTGGCTAAGAATGACCCGATCTTACTTACTGTTGAGGAACTCCAATATCTCACTTTGCAGACGGAGCTTCAACTCTGTGGTTTGTAAAATAAATCAGCGGAGCAAAGTGACAAGCACTTATTGTTCGAGGAATTCCATTGTCAGTTATTGAACCTGACGGAACTTCAACCGAACTTACAATTTAATTGCTCGTGATTTAAGTTAGTGAAACCGTACAGTAAAAATAAATTCCCAATCCTACAATATTTTTCTTGCAAAACCCACTTGTTGAAATATTGCTTCAGATTTGCAATTGGGCTCGGCAATGATGTGGGCCTCACACTAATTTCTACCAATTTTGCTTTTAAATTCACAACCCACAACGTATCAAACTGGACAACTGGTGCAAATTCAAAATCTTGATATGGAGTATCACCGGTGGGTCCCGCAATGACTATGGGAATTCTCAATTAAAAATGTCTTCCTCTTTCCCGTTTCCTTTGGCATGCAATTAAATTCCAATTTCAATCTTTGGCAAGCACGCCTCTTGTTCCCTTTCCCTTTTACGAATTTGGTGCAAATGATGATCCAAACACAGCCCTTGTCTCAATACAAAATGGAGAAAATATTTGGAAAATTAATGCCAAAGCACCCGGACAAAAAAAAAATGATAGTACCAACAATTAAAAAGAATTGTCCTAAAGAATTCCCTTAAACACCCTTGTAGTATGCCCAAATGAATCAAAAAGCAACCATCAAGGACACTTTGAAGATTGGATCATGTTCTTCCCAAGCTCTCAAGAACATTCAAAGTGCCCAAGAATCGTAATATCACCCCAACACTCAAACACACTCAACTCTCTCATATTAATGTTGCAAATTAATCAATTAAGCTTAAAAACCAATAATTAATACAAATATAATCAAACAGTGAGTAGAAACAACAAATCACAAAATCGAAAGCAAAACATGAATATTTTTGGGGTTTTGGATGAAGAACATCCAGAACTTGCCAGAATCTTCAAATGCCCATAACTTTTGCATACGACCTCGAATTTGGATGAATCATATGTCAATGGAAAGCTCTTGAGATGAGGATGAAGAATACGGGATCAGATTTTATAAACTCTAAAGGACCAGTTACCAGAAAATCAAAACAGTGGACAGAATGCTTTCTCTAGGGTTTTTGAAGGATTTTTGGAGGAGATGGTGGATTTGAAAAAATTTTGACAGCAGTGGATGCAAAATTACCAAATGGAAGATGTTTCCAAATGGTGAGGGGTGAACACAAGATCAAACCCAATCAAAGATGAACAAAACTTTTTGGTGAAATAATGCCAAGAACTTCAAAAATTCATAGAAATTGATTCCTTCGCCGAAAATTTTGGATTTTATATGATTTTGAGTTTAAACAACCCAATGAAACCGAATATGAACTCAGAATTCCGAAAATCCAAATAGAGCAAAACGGCTGTTAGGTGAACAGTAACGAGTGGACTATTTTTTTGAGTGTTTGAATTTTGAGATGAAATGGAATGAGGGAATCGATCCAATCTAAGCTCTGATACCAAAAGATGCCATGGATCGGGATTGGATACGATCTCGGAAGATGAGAATCAAGGAAACAAAAATAAAAAGGATAGATGAGATTTCCTAGTTGGATACTCAATCTTGGAATCGTCTAACCCAAGAATGTGTTCATACTATCTCCTCAATCGATATCCTCAAGGTGTCTATACGATTGAGCACACCTCAAATGCTCAAAAGGAATCCAACCGAAAGGATGATCTCAAATGACCTTTCAAACAAAATATATTCTCTCTCCAAGAGTTGATTTTATATATTCATTTCAAATGTGTCTTCACAAAGTGATGGGAAATCTTATTGATAGGATTCCCAAAGTCACACCAAAAAGCACTAAATTAAACAGCTATAGATAATAACTAAACAACCCTAAGTAAATTAAACAAGTGTCCCGGGACACAAAACAAGGAAGCTAGACATTTGAGAGTCACGTCGCAAGACCAAGGAAGCCTTCACGGCGTACGCAGGGAAGAATGCATGGCTTGCAACGGCTACTCAAAGTTGTAATGTCTTCGGGGGCTCTGCCGTAGTGAGGGATAGGAGCCTGAGGTCCCTAAGTAGGCTTTATTTAATATTGTTCTGTTGGTCCTCCGGTCCCGAACCCTTCTAAGGGATGTTACAAGATGAATTTTGAAATTGAAGAATGCCCGTCATGTAACTCTTGCTGCCCGTCGTGAACGTGAATATCCATCGCAAGCCTCCAGCTTGCGACGTGCCGTAGCTCTGCGTCGTGGATGAGAGGAGGCTTGCGACGGCGCTGCTTCGCGGCGTGGCAAGGCTTGCGATCGGGGGTGGTTTTGCGACGGGGAGGGGGGTTGAAGACGCCTTGCGACGGGCTCTGTTGCCCTTGTTAACCTAATTAAGGAATTGCCAAATCCAACGGGCTCTTACCGAGTCAAAGGCAAGGAAGGGAAGATACTGGAGAGATTCTGTTGAGTGACTTCCGGATCTGTGTGAAGAATGAGTAATAGTCGTTGCCCCCAATTTCGGATCTGAACAGACTAAGGTAAGTGGGCAACGGGTCTTTCCTATTGCCTATAAAAAAGGCTCCTGCTTCCATTAGAGATCAGAACCGGAAACTCACTCACATACTCTCTCTTATCTCTCGCCACTTACCACTCTCACCACGTCGCCGTTGATTCCTGTCTCTATCATTTCCGGTAGCTAACCCGTTGAAGCCTGGAGGACACCGGTGAATGTCACCGGGAAAAGTTCTTTAGTCCAGTGCAATTGCACGCCTCGGGATTTATCTTTCTGTTCTTCTTCTTCTTCTTTCCCTTTCCCCATTTCTACTGTGTTGCTTCACTCTCTTTTTTAATTTGACGTGTTTTCTGCCTATGAAAAAGGTTTCTGTATAACCTCTGTTTCGTGTCTGCTATTTTGGTTTCCAGAATTCCAACATTCTAAAGAACTTTTCTTTTACCATGTTTGGAAGCACACCTTCCATCACTGATATTGCCGACCCTACCGGAATAGATACTGCCAACCCTATTGGAGTTACCACTGGCGACACCACCGACCCCAAATCTGTTCCTATTTCTGAATCTGTGGGGGTTACTGTCGCAGTACCCACTGCTTTACCTGCTCCAGCCCCCTCTCAGATTCAACATCTTGCAAAGCCTTTTCCGGATATATCCCGGATTGAAGTATTTGATGGACAAAATTTCAGACGGTGGAAGGATCGTGTATACTCCCTTCTGGATGTACACGGTACTGCTTGGGCTCTAACAACTCCCAGGCCGATGGAGAATCCTGAAAATTGGGATTATGCAAATAAGGTCTGCAGGCACACTATTGTGTCTACTCTCTCAGATAACCTTTTTGATGTGTATTTTGGGCAAAAAGAAGCAAGGGTTATCTGGGATAGTATGACTGCAAAATACATTGCGGAGGATTGTGTGAAGCAGAGGTATGTCTGCAATAATTTCTACCGGTGGGAGATGGTGGAGGGTAAGGAAATAGTTGGGCAGATACATGAGTATCACCAACTGTTGGAGAATCTCAAAGCAGAACAAATCATCCTTCAGGATGAATTTGTATCTGAGCTGCTAATTGAGAAAGTACCCCCATCATGGAACAAATACAAAATGCAGCTGAAGCATTTGGAGAAAAAGATGACTCTGGAGGAATTGACTCGCCACATTATGATTGAGGATGCAAATCGAAAGCAAGCCAGGGCTTCTGCTGCGCAACCCACAATACCAAAGGCGAATTTGGTGCAAGAAAAGGGGAAGTCTAAACAGGTGACTTTAAATAACGCGTTAAAGCCAAAATTAAATAAGAGAAAGAAACCTGGTCACTGCTTTGTGTGTGGGAAAAATGGACACTTTGCTGCTCAATGTAAATTTCGTGTTCAAAGAAACAACAATGATAAAGATGATAAAAAGAAACCACGAGCAAACCTTATTAACGAGAGTAATGAGGATGAGGTGATTGTCGCGGTTATATCTGAAATTAATTTGGCTGTTAAAGACATCAACAACATGAGCTGGGTAGTCGACTCAGGAGCCACGAGGCATATTTGTACAAACAGAGATGCTTTTGTTTCCTACAACTTAGTGGGAAATAACGAGGTGGTTTATCTTGGGGACTCGAGGACTACACCAGTGCTGGGAAAGGGCAGAGTCGATCTGAAGCTATCTTCTGGGAAAACTTTAGCCCTTAATGATGTTGTTCATGTTCCAGTTATTAGGGCCAATTTAATTTCTGTATCATTGTTGCTCAAAGCAGGAGTGAAAGTGTCCTTTGAGTCTGACAAGATGATTATAACTAAAAATAATGTTCTTGTTGGAAAAGGCTATTGTAACCAGGGACTCTTTGTACTTAATTTGGTTTCTAATGAAATTGCTTCTAGTTCTGCTTATTTGATTGATTCTCTTGATCTGTGGCATGCTAGATTAGGGCATTTAAATATTTCTTATGTCAAGAAGATGCATGTTTTAGGACTAGTGCCTAATTTCAGTAATGTAGATTGGAATAAATGCCAAACATGTGCTAAAGCAAAATTGACTAAGAAAACATGCCCTACTGTTCGTAGAAAATCTAGCTTGCTTGATTTAATTCACTCAGACTTATGTGATCTAAAACTAACACCAACTAGAGGTGGCAATAAATATTTTGTCACATTTATTGATGATCACTCGAGATACACTAAAATTTATTTGCTTAAAAATAAACATGAGGTTTATGATAAATTTTTAGTGTATAAAGCTGAAGTGGAAAATCAATTAAATAAAAAGATCAAAAGATTACGATCAGATAAAGGAGGAGAATTTACTCAACTGAGTGAATTCTGTGAGAGGGTTGGAATAATTCATGAGGTAACTCCGCCCTACTCTCCTGAATCAAATGGGGTTGCTGAACGCAAAAATCGAACATTAAAAGAAATAATGAATTCGATGATTGTGAGTGCTTCAGCTGACCCAAATTTATGGGGAGAAGCTATCTTAACTGCTTGTCATCTACAAAATAGAATAATATTTAAGAGGACTGGCAAGACACCTATTGAAATATGGAGAGGTTATCCACCTAACCTAAAATATTTAAAAGTGTGGGGGTGTTTAGCTAAGGTCATGCTTCCTGATCCAAAGAAAAGGAAGATAGGATCCAAAACATCTGACTGTGCATTTATTGGTTATGCTTCCAACAGTGCAGCATATCGATTTCTAGTATTAAAAAGTGACTCATTAGAGATTAATACTATACTAGAAACTAAAAATGCTGAATTCTTTGAGAACATATTTCCTTTATCAGGAAATAATGTTAATAAAAGTATACCATTTGATCCAACAAATGTTGAAAACCAAACACCATATGAACCAATTACTGAGGCTTTAGAAGACCCTCAAAGGATGAATAAAAGACAAAGGAAAGAAAAATCCTTTGGTGATGACTTTTATACTTACCTCGTTAATGAGGATCCTTTGACATACTCTGAAGCAATATCATCTTCTGATGCTCCATTTTGGAGAAAGGCTATTAAAACTGAGATTGACTCTCTTTTAGAAAATCAAACCTGGGTTTTGGCTGATTTACCAGCAGGAGCAAAACCAATTGGTTGCAAGTGGATTTTCAAAAGAAAGTTATATCCTGATGGTTCTATAGAGAAGTATAAAGCTAGACTTGTGGCGAAGGGTTTTACCCAAAAAGAGAATATCGATTATTTTGATACTTACGCTCCAGTGACTAGAATCGCTTCGATTCGAATTTTGTTAGCTTTAGCCTCTATATATGACCTAGTGATCCATCAAATGGATGTCAAAACAGCCTTTTTAAATGTTGAGCTAGATGATGAAATTTATATGGTTCAACCTGAGGGGTGTGTGGTTAGAGGAAAAGAAAATAAAGTGTGCAAGCTACAAAAATCTTTGTATGGTTTGAAACAAGCCCCTAAACAGTGGCATGAGAAATTTGATCAAACTATACTTGCACATGGATTTTCTTCAGTCAGAGTAGACAAATGTGTATATACGAAGCAAAACAATGGAGAATGCGTGATTATAAGTCTCTATGTGGATGACATGCTAATTTTGGGAACTTCACTCGATATAGTGAATTCCACAAAACAATTCTTGTCTTCAAAATTCGCTATGATGGATTTGAAGGAAGTAAGTGTTATTCTGGGAATGAAAATCATTAGGAATAATACTGGAATCACAGTGACTCAAGAACACTATGTGGAGAAAATTCTCAAAAGGTTCAATCACTTTGAGGTGAATTCAGTAAGTACTCCCTATGATCCCAACTCACGTTTAGTGAAAAATAGAGGAGATCCTGTATCTCAATTAGAGTATGCTCGGGTTATAGGTAGTTTGTTGCATTTAACAAATTACACAAGACCCGACATAGCTTATGCTGTGGGTAGACTGAACAGGTATACTCATAAATCAAGCAATGAACATTGGGCTGCATTATCGAGACTAATGCGATACTTGAGAGGTACTATGAACTATGGTACATGATACAGTGGATTTCCTGCAGTGTTAGAGGGATTCAGTGATGCTAATTGGATCTCTGACTCAGATGAGGCGAAATCCACTAGTGGCTTTGTATTCACATTAGGTGGGGGTGCAGTTGCTTGGAAATCAACAAAACAAACAATATTTGCCAGATCCACGATGGAATCTGAGTTTATCGCTTTGGAACTAGCTGGCAATGAGGCTGAGTGGTTGAAAAACTTCTTAGCAGACATCCCTTTGAGCACAGACCCTGTTTCATCTGTGTCGATGCATTGTGATTGCCAATCGACAATAGCTATAGCTAAAAACAAAACCTATAATGGGAAAAATAGACATCTACGCCTTAGGCACGATGTTGTAAAGCAGCTGCTAAAGGATGGAATAATATCCATCGATTATGTGAGGTCAGAAGTGAATTTGGCCGATCCTCTGACAAAACCTCTTACGAGAGGAAAAATAATTGAAACATCGAGGGGAATGGGACTAATAGCCATCCTGAATAATCAACAGCGATAGGAACCCAACTTATGTGATTGGAGATCCCATGAAGTAAGTTCTTATGGGTAATAACAAGTCGTTGTGATTATCTGGAGCACAGTCCATTTATATCTCATTCCTATGATGTGTGTTGTGCTCATTACTGCATTAAATGAGGGATGAATTAAATTCTTAATGATTTCATAGCCTTTAAAAGGTTTAGTATAAATAGCAGTATACTATTGATGAAATCACCTATATGAGTGTGGAGTGGGGCCGCTCCTATGAGAATTTGGCTATTCTCTAGAGCACTCATGAACTACAGGCACGCGCATGGCCTATGGGCGCAAAACCGCGTTGAACAATGGCATACTTAGTCCAATGTGACTGTTGGGACCACTGTTTCAAAATAGGAATCTTTGGTTCATAGAAGCTTAAAGCTTCACCAATCTTTCCGTGGAGCATGTCTTCTCAGTCAATGACTAGTTCATAGTGGTAACACACACTAGTTTGAGACATTGGACTATTCAGTGGTACATGTGGATAGGCTTTTGCAATTTGTGGGGGATTGTTAACCTAATTGAGGAATTGCAAAATCCAACGGGCTCTTACCGAGTCAAAGGCGAGGAAGGGAAGATACTGGAGAGATTCTGTTGAGTGACTTCCGGATCTGTGTGAAGAATGAGTAATAGTCGTTGCCCCCAATTTCGGATCTGAACAGACTAAGGTAAGTGGGCAACTGGTATTTCATATTGCCTATAAAAAAGGCTCCTGCTTCCATTAGAGATCAGAACCAGAAACTCACTCACATACTCTCTCTTATCTCTCGCCACTTACCACTCTCACCACGTCGCCATTGATTCCTGTCTCTACCATTTCCGGTAGCTAACCCGTTGAAGCCTGGAGGACACCGGCGAATCTCACCGGGAAAAGTTCTTTAGTCCAGTGCAATTGCACGCCTCGGGATTTATCTTTCTGTTCTTCTTCTTCTTCTTCTTTCCCTTTCCCCATTTCTACTGTGTTGCTTCACTCTCTGTTTTAATTTGACGTGTTTTCTGCCTATGAAAAAGGTTTCTGTATAACATCTGTTTCGTGTCTGCTATTTTGGTTTCCAGAATTCCAATAGCTCTTGGCCCGAACTCTGCGATGTGGAGAGATGGAGAGGCTTGCAACGTGGAGGGGCTTCGCGATGGACAGCAGCATGTGGGAGTTGTAGACAAGTCCGGAATTGGAAGGTCTGCCGGAAAAGTTGCGACGGGAATGGGCAGACTGGAGACGGCGTTGAGAGGCTCGTCGGAAGGAGATGGTGGGGGAGCAGTGGTTGTCGGCGTTGCGAAGTGGTCGGAGCTGAGGGACGGCCATCGGGAGTATTACGGCGGCGAGGGTCTGTTGAGTTTTGGCCAGAAATGTTGAACGGCGGAACGGAGGATGGCGAGGGGGCGGCGGCGATGATGAATGGACGCCGGAACTGTAGGATGCCGGAGGGACGAGGGCACTGGCAGGGTGACCGACAGCCGTCTGTTGGCCGGAGAGGATGATCGGCGTTGGCAATGAAGAAGGAGATGGGGGAGTTGGGCTGGGTGGCGTGGGCCTAGGCTGATCCATTGAGGAGGTGCGGCTTGGGCTTGTCGGGTTAGAGGTGTTTCGGGCCTTGGACTGATGCGGGCTGGAGGAGTTGGCTTGGGCCGGAGGGAGTGCTGCTGGACCAATTGGGAGTTGGGCTTCAATTGGCTTGAGCCCAATGGATCATTTCTTTAATTAAGTCCAACATCATTTAGGTTGGATCCAGTTTGCGATGGAGGCCCACTGTCCACCTTGATCTGCTGCCCTCCGGTGTTGACCGGCGTTGACCGGTCAGATTCCGGCAAAGTTGCGGCGATGGTCCGGTGAAACTCCGGTGGGATTCCGGCGGGCTTCCTATATCCGCCTCATCCATGATCAGCTTTAATTCCTCCGCTTTCTTTGTGATTAATTCTTCCGGGTGATATAAAATGTTACTCCGTATGTTCCACATATCTGGATCGGGTCGTCTGTCAGTCGGGTCGGTTCGGGCCACCATGCCAGGCCGGATGCCGTTTCTTTCTAAATGGGACGATCTTTATGTCGATCTCAACCAAATTATCCTAATGATTACAATCGTAATCTAACAATTGTGATTCCCAATCAACATACAACAAAAACAATGGTAATGTTAGAATTACAATGTACAAAAAGTTAATTTACGTATATACAAACGGAAAAAAATTCCATATAGTCCCATATATTTTTTCAATTTCCGAAACCATCCATCAAAAATCGAATATCATCTATTAATTACCCTAATCATCGACGAACTCATCCATGAACCCGGTTTTTTGTTAAGCATCGCTGAACCCATCCATGAACCGGATTAATGGAAGGATGGGTTCGGCAATGATTATGGTAATTAATGGATGGGTTCGGGATGATTAGGGTAGTTAATGGACAGATTAATCTAATTAGATATTTGTGGAATGATTTTGTAAATTGAAAAAATATATGAGACTAAATGGGTATTTTTTTTCCTACTACAAACTATTACAAAAATTGAAATGAACGATACTAGTGAACCGGCGAGCTCTAATACCAGGTGACCTGGGGCTCCCAGGGTGTCTCTCTATCTCAGCAGCCACCGCCACTGTTGGAAACGTAGTTTTGATTTGTAATCTTGAAGTTTCTATGCTTTTGTTGTAAGTTGATTGAAACTGTATTTTGAGTTTACAGTAATCCTTGGGAGATTTTGGTTGGAACCGACATCAAGTTCATAAAATTTGGTGAAGAAATGAACTCCGGCCAAAATTCCAATAAAAAAAGTCACATTCCGGCCAGATTGTGCAACGAGCTACACTATGAAATCTGAAATTCGAGCATAGATTCGGATCTTCATGTCGAGTGAAGTTGAATGAGAAAAAATTTTGGCATTTTTAAATGAGTTTAGAGCCTAACTAGAATTACTATTTATCATCTCCACCAGCTATCCATTTTTACTCCAACATCATTTTTCTGATCTGATAGCAGCCATCGTCATCCTTGTGTGCTCTAGATTTATGTTTTTCTGAAAAAAAAATCGGAATTGTTGTTTGGAACATGTTTTCCAAGAGTTTCAGATGGCCAAGTATTGCCAATCAAAATTATAACTAGTCAAGGTTGAGTACGAGTCCACGTGGCTATTGATAATGGCCAAAATTGTCCATTATTTCCAATCGATTTCCGTGTCTGAGACGGACATTTTGATCGTGATTCCATCTTATTTCAATAAGAAAGCAGTTGAATTTGATAGATTAATGCGAGTTTGTAAAAACATCGAGCCGGTGACAAAAAGACACAAAACATGCAATTTTAAATTGTATTTGTGTTAGAAAAATCCAAAAACATGAAAAAAGGAAAAAGAAAAGAAAAAGGAATGAAAAGATGGGCAAAAGAATAAAAGAGCCCACAAAAATCCAAAAAGATGGGAAAAAGATTGAAAATCCCACAACTGAAATTTGGTTAAGTGTTGAAGCATAATTCGAATTGTGAGCAATTCGAATTAATTCGAATTGCACAACAATTCGAATTGCTAAAGAGAGCAAAGAATTGGTTAAGTGTTGGAAGGGATGCAGAAGTCTAATTCGAATTGTTCAAGTTCGAATTAATTCGAATTAGGGAATGAAGAAAGAAGAAGCCTAATTCGAATTGTTCAAGTTCGAATTAATTCGAATTAGGGAATGAAGAGAGAAGAAGCCCAAAGGCAAGAAGAAGATGCAATTCGAATTGTCCAATTCGAATTAATTCGAATTGGCACAAACAATTCGAATTGCCAACAAGCGCAAGGAAGCCAAGCAGAAACCCTCATCCAATTCGAGAAAAGATCAATTCGAATTATCCTCAACAATTCGAATTGACTACTAAAGGCTACAACTCCAGCTCAAGGAAGAGATCTCACAATTCGAATTAATTCGAATTGGTTGAGATAATTCGAACTTCACTCAACAATTCATCCAAAGAAAGCTGTGCACAACACTGGTGGGCCTAGGGTTTTGAAGATTGTCTATAAAAGCAGACCTTCCACAACAGAATGAAGAGATCAAGAATTTTAACCAAAAGGCAGCTTGGGACAAAAAGAACAGCAGGAGGTTCCACACCCTTTAAGGGTTAGGTAGGTAGTTTAGTTTAGTTTAGTTTATTTTTCTTGCAAGTAGTGTAATCTTTACATGCTTTGATCTTAGTTAGTGTAGAAGCAGTTTGTGTAACCCTTAGAGTAGCCATTTTCCATATGTTTACATGCTTTCTAGTTAGAATAAACCCTACCTTCAAGCTAATGATGGTTTTGGGTTCTTATTTTGCTTTCAAGTGTCAATACAAGGAAAATTTCCAGAAATGGTTTTATCCATTTGTTTTGGCACTCTTTAATGCTTTCCCTAGAAATAAATGTTTAGTGTGTTTGTTTGTTTCAACTAGGTTACATTTATTATGTCCTAGTTGACATTCAAACTTAATAAATGCATGTTTGTTGGGTCCTTGGCTTGATTTAGTGCCTTAGAGCTTCAAATAAATGTTCTTAGGTTTTAGATGTTTTTAATGTCTGTGTTAATTTGTATTTTAGTTTTATTCTTCCTGCCTTAATCTTATTTCGTGCTTCCTTAGATAACTTGAGTGTTCTTAGTTTACTCATGTAGTTCTTAGATAACTAGATGTTTTAGGCTCTTTGATCTCTGATTTCTTGTTTGTAGAAATAGGGTTTGAATCTGGCCAATACCCATTAGACATGTATTCGTTTATTTCTTGAAAATCTCACTAGGGTGGCTGTGAAATGACACTGATGTGAGATGAGGGATTTAGTAAATCTAAACCTATCATTACAGTACAGTGTTCACCTAACCCATACTTGTGAGAACAAAAATTGTTGTCTGAAAATATGTGATTCGAATTGAGGCAATTCGAATTAATTCGAATTGCTAAGAGAAATTCGAATTGCATAGCCAAACTATTCTCTTTATGTGGTTTTCAACCAATTCGAATTATTCCATTCGAGTTAATTCGAACTGCTCAACAATTCGAATTGGGTTGAAAACCACATTGTATCCATTGCCACCCCTTCATGCCTTAGTTTATTTTCCACCTCTTACCAATTCGAATTGTCCAATTCGAATTAATTCGAATTTGCTGGACAATTCGAACTCACCCTTCCTTTGAGGTAAATGCCTTAGTCAATTTGAGCAAGAAAGAGACTTCGCCAATTCGAGTTGTCCAATTCGAATTAATTCGAATTGGCCAATAATTCGAATTAGATGATGCTCCAATTTCTAGCAATGATCAATTGAGTAAAGTGATACTTCATCCTTCATGCATTCTCAATTCGAATTACCCCAATAATTCAAATTGAACTATCCCCTCTATTTTGAAAACTCCAAAAACATTTTCTTTCATGATTTGTGTAAGTTGCATGGGTGTATTGGGCCTAGGCCCATTTCACCTAATTTCTATCCATTACACATTTCAACCCACTAGTGTCCAATTATTGTGTGCTTAACACCCACACAATACCAAAAATATTTTTCTTACTTTTATGTTTTTCTCTTTCATTGTGTGTATGAACGGATAATGAGAAACGCACAGATTAATGTTGGTGAAAGGTCCCTTCACAGGGATATCGACTAACCCGTCTTCTGTGTGTCAATCATTATCTGTTATTTTGCATGATCTGATTAGTGGTTGGTGGAAGCTTCGGCGAGCGTTCTCTTCACTAAGAGTTTCGATTAGTCACTCAGCCAATTCCTAATCAGATACAGTTTTAATTTTCCTTATCTTAATTTCTCAACCTGAATTCAAGTTGCAATAGTATCAACTGATGTCGACCAACATCAGTTGAGAAATATTACAGCAAGAAATATGTGGGTTCTTCTTCCACTCACAGACAAAAGAAAACTGAATGACGGCGGTCACCGTCGTTTGGGATTCTTTCTGTCTACAACCATTCATCTTGGATAATTGGGAACCGGACAGCAGATGTTTGCAGTCCGGAAAACCTCAACTGTCTCTGGCACTCTTTTAGCCGATTTCTTCTCATCTCAGGCTAATTCACTCTTGTGTATCGCATTCTGTCTAACCCCACCATATATTTTGGGGTATTTTATTTTCCTTTTCATATACTTGTATGCATGATACTATTATGTAGATGTTGTGGTCATACTATTATTTTGGGGATCCTTCCCCTTGGACATAGAAGTCTTGATATAAATCTGATGCTGCACAATAAATTTCCAACAAAAATTCCTTTATAAAATCCGGATCTGAGTAAGGGATAAATTCAACAGTTATGACTAATTCATCTTCCACTGGGGGTTGATTTTGAGAGCTTAGAAGCAGAGTCAGCGATTAGGTCTCACCTAGACTGAAAGGATCTGTGTTTTAATTGAGAGTTTAGTACCTGTCTTGGGAATGATTTTCAAATATTCATTTGCTTCTAAAAATTGCTGTGTGTTGGAAATCTGATATTAGATATCGCATTAAGTCAAATATCCACTTGGGTGTAGATGAGATGTGATAAATAATACTAGAGAAACAACATATAGGCCTTGGTGAATTTATAAGGTAAGGTCGAGTATTCCTTCGACTACTATCTTCTTCTGCCAAAGTCTAGAATTGAGTCTTGAGTGAGTACATCCGGAATAGGTTCATTTATGGATCTGTTTCATTTAGTTTGTATCTCATAACTACCCAGATGTTGTAAGCCCTGTGGCTTATTAATATCTTGGGGGTTCTTGATCTGCATCTGGTCACCAAGACCAGGGGCTCTTTTATACTAACGGAAAGAGACGTTTTTAACAATTCTGAGTGATAGATTTAAATGCTTTCTTTACAGCTTTCTTTACTGCTTTCCTTTTAAATGCTTTCATAGAGGTCACTCGGAAGAATTAGGGGCTGTCCATCTGTTAAAAGGTTTGAGAGTTATGGAATGGTTTGGGGCTTGATTTGAAACTTTGGATGTGACATGGGGGATTGATAGCAGTACTTGGCATGTCAACTAATGATTTGACAGGTGTTGCTCGTCCACCGTAAATGATTAACATACTTTTGCAAGGCATTGCAAAGGGAGTTAAGAGTTTATGGTATCTTAGAAATTGCTGTCTTAAGAGCATGTAAACTCTTACTGTAAGTACCTGTCTGTTAAAGGGAACATGGTATAGAGAGCATGAGAGTTAGCTAACTGGAGGATTATCCCAAGCTAAGATCTGTGTATAAAAAAAATGGAAGTTTAATTGTGTTTCATCTGAACCTTGTCCAATCTTTATTATTTCCTCCCTGTCCCTTCTGTCATATTTAAATCTGCTTTCTAGATAGTGTAGCATAATTTTATATTGCTTTCGTAGTATAGATTTAATTGCTTTCTTCGATCTCGTTTACCATGCTTTGTAGAATAATTTTTACTGCTTTCATGATCTGGTTTAAATTATGTCAAGTAGTTGATAGAAACCCTTGCAAAACTTGAAACGAGTAACCGAGTGGAAAATCTTAGTAAACGACGTGGGCCCTGCTTCCATCGCACATCCTCCAGTGAACGATCCGGTACTTACTATAATTACTGCAATTTTTGACCCGTGCGCTTTCGGGAGCACATTTTCTTGACACGAGTAAATAAAAAAACAACATTTTGGGCAAATACTCTTACAGTGGGAAGATGTTCAAGAATTTCATGGCCGGTATCTCTTTGACATGAAATTTAGAGAAGCATCATGGTGCAGATATCAGGGACTTTCAGGGTGACAGACTGAAGGTCCATTCCTGTTGCATCGTGATAGTTGTCAAAAGTTTCATGGCTGAGAGGACCACAGCGCCGTTTGAACCCCACATGAGTAATAAAAAGGGAAATCTTAATATATTCTTAAACCCCTTCCCCCAATCATAACTATTTTCATTTTAATAAATCCGAACTTGGAAATTGTATTTAGACGGTTCTTCAACCCCCCAGCAGCAAAATGAAACTTGGCTTGGGTGCAAAAGTTTCATGGCCGTCACCGGGGATTCTCGAGGCGCCATTTGAAATCGCAGTTTCCTCCTCGAGCAATAAACCAGTAACAAAATTTGGAAAATACTCGTGTCACGCAAAATCGTCAAAAGTTTCATGGCGCCGTTGCCGGGGAGGATGCAGCGCCGTTTACTAGGAGAATTACATTCCTGATTTACTCATAGATAGTTCTTGTATATGTTCTCGAACTGTTACTAACCTGGGGGTTGTACAGGTACTGTCAAAAGTTTGATACCAACTGCTTATGCAACGGAGAAGGAGCACATTACCGGAGCTACCGTTCGATCTAGAAATAGAAAGGACCGCTCGCCAACTGAGGGCAGAAGCCAGAAGACGGAAGGAGCAGGAGCGTCGGAGCCGCACTTCACCTGAAACATCAAGCAGCGATCTATCAGATATGGCAGAAAACCAAAACATTCCCCCGATCTTACCCATAGACCAACCACCAAATAACCCTGGTAATGGAGCTGACGGAGGAGTGGTAGAGCATCCTAATCGTGCCAACGAAGAGGAGAATCTACCAAATCCTAATCAGCAACAATACCAGCAATTCCACCAACAACCACCACCACCCGTAAATCAATTTCACCAAAACCAAAACATACCAAACCAACAATACCAAAACCAAGCTTTCAATCCAGATCAATTTCAGAACAACCCACAAGATCCACATAACTTCCAGCAATTTCCAAATTATCACCAACAGTACCAGAACCAAGCTGAACAAGGAAATCAACAGCAGCAGCAAGCAGCAGCATACTTTATGCAACCAATTGTAGAGCCCTATCTGGATGGACCTGGGAGAGCACATTTTCCTGCACGCAATTTCGAGCTCAAACCGGCACTCATTAATTTGGTGCAAAACAATCAGTTCTGCGGCGCAAATCATGAGGACCCTCATGATCATCTCCAGACCTTCCTGGAGCTCTGCGACACGATCAAAAATCAGGGAGTCTCTCCTGATGCTATAAGGCTAATGTTGTTTCCATTTTCTTTGTATAGTGGTGCCAGGGACTGGTATAAGTCATTGCCTATCAATCTGCGGAGCACTTGGGCAGACTTGGTGAGGAGCTTTTTGCTGAAGTATTTTCCAGAATCAAAGATTGAGGAAGGACGAGCTAAGATTGGGGATTTTAAAATGAAGCCAGATGAGTCATTATATGATGCGGAGGAAAGATTCTTGGGCCTCATCAGGCGATGCCCCCAACATGGGTACGCACCATGGGAGCAATTGAGGAAATTCTACGGAGGACTCACCCATCCATGGAGAACAATGTTAGACGCCGCTGGCGGACAACATTTACTCCACTTGCCTATGGACCAAGCTTGGGAGAAGATTGAGACAATGTCTGTCAACAGATCCATCCTAAACACAGACGATAGGAAGGAGAATCCTCCTAGAAAAGTCTTTGCTGTAAGTGAAGGGAAAACAGATTTTGAAAAACTGCAAGAACAGGTAGCTGCGATACAGCTGAGTCAGGATAAAGGGAAGGGAACGGACGCTTCTCAGGCAGGAACCTCATCAGACCAAGTTCAAACACAGCAATCGGGAGTTGTCTGTGGACTGTGTCAGGGACCTCATCCAACTGACACATGCCAACAGATAGCTACCGAAAGCTGTAATTATGCCGGGAACTACCAAAATCGCCATCCCAACCTCTCTTATTCCAACAACAATGCACTTAACGCGCATTTGTTGCAGCCAAACCAGCCCAACCAGTTCCAAAACCCACAGCAAAACTTCAAACCTCAGAACCAAGGATTCGTCCAGCAAAGAGTGCAGAACTTCCAAAATCAGAATCAGAATTTCCAACCTCAAATCCAACAAAGGCCTAATCAGAACCAAGGCCAGAATTTCCAGAATTTCCAGCCCCAACCTGATCAGAATCAGCAATATAACCAAAGGCCACCATCTCGTTTGGAGAACCTGATGACTGAATTTATAGCCAACCAGAAGGATATAAATCAGCAACTGCAGTCATCAATCAAGAATGTGGAGACGCAAGTCACCCAATTGGCCAAGGAACTACAGAACAGGGGGAAAGGAACACTTCCAAGCAGTACTGAAGCTAACCCGCAGTGTAAAGCAATCACATTGCGGGGAGGCAAGACTCTGAAAGGAATTGTTGGACATGGAAAAGAGACGGCCGAGGAGGAAAAGGATCTAGTGGAGGGTGAAAAAGGAAGTGAAAGGATCGAAGGAGGAGCTGGTATTGGACTGGACAAGGACAAACCAGAAACAGCTATTCCGCAGGTTGAAGCTGCAAAGGGAGCTGAAAAGGGTAGGGTTGAAGGGAGGAGAAAAGCTGAGCAGGAGGAAGTAGTGATCTTGAACAGTAGCTGCAGTGCCATTATCCAAAGAGTGCTACCGGAGAAGAAGGAAGATCCAGGATGCATTACATTGCCGATCCACACCGGGAAAACTAATGTTGGAAAAGGGTTGTGCGATCTAGGATCGAGCATCAACGTTATGCCACTTGCCATGGTGAAACGTCTTCACTTGGGAACAATTGAACCGGTTACGATGAAGTTACAGCTGGCAGACCGATCAATTACCCATCCAATCGGAATCCTGAAGGACGTAATTGTCAAGACGGGAGGGACTCTCTTCCCCGTCGACTTCATTATTTTGGATATAGAGGAGGATTACGAAATGCCACTGATCTTAGGCCGCCCCTTTCTCTCAACCGGCGGTGCACTTATAGACGCTCGATCAAATCAAATCAAGCTCCGAGTCGGAGAAGAAGAATTCGATTTCAACATGGAAAAGCTGCAGAAGTTCCCGTCTGAGGGATCTTGTTCCATTTTTGATGTAATAGATAGTAGGAGTGAGGATGAGAGCATAGACTCTGTGACTGATGAGCCGAGCAAAGTTTCAAAACAGGTACTGAAGCCTGAAGGTGCAGAGCAACCAAGGAGCTGCAACGCTGTCCACTTCGAGGATCCTATCTCTGGGGACCTTGAAGAATTCGATGGAGTTGAGTTCATCCCGGAGGAAGAGGAAAGCACTGCTGAGGAGGAAATGGATCCTGTGCTGACACAGGATCCTGAAGGTAAATCTGATCTCTCTCTCCCACTCATTTCTCGCAAATTGCTGCCTTCCGTTGAATGCCCACCAGAGCTTGAACTTAAAATACTTCCGGATCATCTTAAGTACGTTTTTCTCGCTGAACATAAAAGATTACCGGTGATTGTGTCAGCCAAGCTGACACAAGAACAAGAAAAAGCTCTGGTAGACATTCTAAAGAAATATGTACATGCAATTGGATGGACCATTTCTGATATATAAGGAATAAGCCCCTCTGTTTGCATGCACAGAATTTTAATGGAAGAGGAGTATAAGCCCTCAAGGCAACCACAAAGGCGTCTGAACCCCCATATGCAGGAAGTGGTAAGGAAAGAAGTTATCAAACTCTTAGATGCTGGTATCATCTATCCTATCTCTGATAGCAAATGGGTTAGCCCAGTGCAGGTCGTACCAAAACGTGGGGGGATCTGTGTAACGACTAATGAGCAAGGAGAAGAAGTGGCGACGCGTCCAGTGACCGGTTGGAGAGTTTGCATCGACTACCGGAAGCTCAATACCGCTACCAGGAAGGACCATTTCCCCTTGCCATTCATTGATCAGATGCTGGAGAGGTTGGCCGGAAGGGAGTACTACTGCTTTTTGGATGGGTACTCTGGCTATAATCAGATTGTAATAGCTAGTGAGGATCACGACAAGACCACGTTCACATGCCCATATGGAACTTTTGCATACAGGCGCATGCGTTTTGGACTTTGTAATGCGCCTGCCACATTTCAAAGATGCATGATGTCAATTTTCTCAGAATTTATCGAAAAATGCATTAAAGTTTTCATGGACGACTTCTCTGTGTATGGAGATACTTTTGATGAATGCTTGACTAATCTTGCACAAATTTTGAAAAGATGTGAGGACACCAACCTAGTTTTGAACTGGGAGAAGTGCCATTTCATGGTCACCGAAGGAATAGTGTTGGGTCACCGCATCTCGCGCGCAGGTATCGAAGTCGACAGAGCTAAGGTTTCCGTCATCTCAAACCTCCCATTGCCTAATTCAATAAAAGCAGTTAGGAGTTTCTTAGGGCATGCCGGTTTCTACCGGAGATTCATAAAAGACTTTTCTAAAATTGCCAAGCCGCTCACTAACTTGTTGTGTAAAGAAAACCCTTTTGTAATAAATGAAGCGTGTGTTCAAGCCTTTGACACGCTCAAAGAAATTTTGATTTCTGCTCCAATAGTGCAACCACCCGATTGGTTAATGCCTTTCGAGGTAATGTGTGATGCGAGTGATCTCGCCGTGGGTGCAGTTCTTGGGCAATATAAGGAAGGGAAGCATTGCGAATTCATTACGCAAGTCATGCCCTGAATGAGGCCCAAATTAACTACACCACTACGGAGAAAGAGATGTATGCCGTGGTTTTTGCGTTTGACAAATTCAGACAATATCTTATTGGTACAAAAACCACAGTGTACACAGATCACTCTGCACTGAGATACTTGTTTAGCAAACAAGACGCCAAACCTCGATTAATCAGGTGGGTACTTTTGCTGCAAGAATTCAACATTATAATAAAAGATAGAAAAGGCAGAGACAATGGTGCTGCTGACCATTTGTCTCGACTAGAAATGATAAAAATGAGCTAGCCGTAAATGAGAATTTTCCGGACGAGCAATTGTTCGCCTTGCATCTTCATGATCAAGCTTGCCCGTGGTTTTCCGATATTGCTAACTTTTTAGCATGCGGAATAACCCCACCATTTCAAAGCAGAGGCCACAAAGCGAGGTTCAACCGAGATGTAGTTAACTACTTCTGGGAAGACCCTTACCTCTTCAAGCATTGTGCAGATTCGATTATTAGACGATGTGTAACTGAGCACGAGGCTTATCAAATCGCTAAGAAATGCCATGAATCGGAATATGAAGGTCACCATGGCCCCACTCGAACAGCTCATAAGGTACTCGAGTGCGGTTTTTATTGGCCTACCATTTACGAGGATTGCAAAGCGTTTGTTAAAGCTTGCGACAGATGCCAAAGACTAGGGAATATCTCCAAGAGGGATGAGATGCCTCAACAAGGAATTCTCACTCTCGAGATTTTCGATGTATGGGGTATTGACTTCATGGGACCATTTCCGACATCTGATGGGAACCATTACATCTTGGTAGCTGTCGATTACGTTTCCAAGTGGGTTGAGGCTGTTGCACTGCCAACCAATGATGGCAACCAGGTCGTCAAATTTTTGAAAAATAACATTTTCAATAGATTTGGTGTACCCAGGGTGATCATATCAGATGGAGGAACCCATTTTGTTAATAAAGCATTTGCAAATCTCATGAGCAAAAATGGGATTCTCCACAAGATCGGCACGCCTTATCATCCCCAAACCAGTGGTCAAGTCGAGGTCTCTAACCGCGAAATCAAACATATACTCGAGGCCACTGTGGGGACAACTCGCAAAGATTGGTCACGTAAGCTCAATGATGCTTTATGGGCATACCGCACTGCATTCAAGACTCCCATTGGGATGTCTCCTTACAGACTCATCTTCGGAAAAGCCTGTCATTTGCCCATAGAACTAGAGCATAAGGCTTACTGGGCCGTACGAATGCTCAATTTTGACCCCCGAGTTGCTCAGAGTAAGCGCAAGTTGGACCTCAATGAAATTGAGGAAATACGTGCGCAAGCTTATGAAAGCTCGAGGATTTATAAAGAGCGGACCCAGAAGTTACACGATCGTCGTATTAAATCTAAACACTTCTATGTTGGCCAGAATGTCTTGTTATTTAATTCTAGGTTGAAGCTATTCCCCGGAAAGCTTAAATCCAGATGGGAAGGGCCATACGAAGTGATGCACGTGTTTGAAAGTGGAGCTGTCAGGATCCGAACTGACAAGGGAGAGCTGGTGGTGAATGGACACAGACTGAAGGAGTATCTTGGGCAGTTCGACCCCGAAAAAGAAGCTCAGATGACAACAGAACCGGCTTATGTTTAATAAATATTATACATATATTTTCTTACTTATTTATTACTTTCTTCATTTATTTTATTGGGATAAAGTATCCAAAAATCAAGTGAACATTTAGAGTACTAACACTCTAAATGTGAGGATGTTGATATTTGGAGAAAACCTAATACCTTTTCATAATTATTTTGCAGGAATTCGAGGAACCAACAAAAAGAAAGATAAAGCTTCCAAAAACCAGAGACATCATCCCCCTAGCCCCAAACGAAGATCACGAGGAAGAAACTCAACTACTGGATCTGCCAGTAGAGCTCCTAGGAGAAATCCTCTCCCGCATCGGAGAGGATTGCATCAAGAAAGTGTGGAGGGTCAGAGGAGTGTGCACCAAGCTAAGGGACGCAGCTGATCTTCCCATCGTCTACAGAAGGTGTGAACTGGAAACCACCATCTTCAAGATGTGGGAGCAGAGGTTGGAACCGCAAAAAGAGGCACTCATGGCCAAAAGCGAAGAAGCTGGCAACTATAACCTGAAACTCATCCCAGCCCTGCAGGCATTCGGAGCAGGAAACGAGACCCTGGCTTGTGAGCTGCTAAAGGAAGGGATTGAGGACAACCACAAGGCCTCAATCTTTGTCCGGGGATACATGCTGCTCAGCAAGCTGGACAATGAACAGGTCCAGCAGGGAGTGTCAATGATCGACAAGATCATAACCAGCAGGTTCGTCATGCAATACGTTGGGACCAACGTCTTCGCATGGTTGGCTGATAGCCTGGAGACACCCGACTTGTTTGGAAATCAAGGACCAAGGGTCTACTGCACCAGGGTGATGGAGGAAGATGAGGATGACCCGATAGATTTCTGCGTACCCTGCAGCTTGACGAACTATGTTCATTGGACCAGGATTTTCTTCCAAGGATAGAAGGGAAAGATGCTGAAGATGGACGGAATCTGTAAAGATTCACTTTTGACTGGACTCACCGGAACCGTATTTTGGTAACGTTCTGACTGATCTTTGACGCTAACCTATCCAAGTGTACAGCTTTGTCTGTATTGATGTCTGATTGTAACTAAGGTCGTGTACTGTATAACGAACCTTAGAATTATCTGTTATGATGGGTGTACGACATATTTTGGGCAGTCGTACATTTATTGCTTTCCACAAGAGAATTCCGTCTTGAGTTCTCCATTATTTGAAAAAGATGTGTGACAGTCCAAGATGAATAAGTGACTGTCACGCCAAAAACAAGCTGTGACATGCTTGCATGTTCACAGTGTCTCTTTTTACTGCTTTCAATTAAACAAACCGGCATAAAACAAGCATAAATCTGTCACCTAAATTCACATGTTGAATTTAGGCTGATGACGAAATCTTCAGACTATTACATTGGGATAAAACAATTAAAAATATGCATGACATAAATTCTCGAAGTTTTGAGCTATAAAAATCCAATGATATGATCACTTGAAAGACTAACAAACTTTCATGTTGAGAATTTGATTGAATAAGTTGTAAGAATTTTTCAAAGGTTAAATTTGAGAATAAATGTATGACATGATCAAACCGTCCCTTGTGAGATCTGAGCCGAGTCATTTTTACTCAATACTTCTTTGATTGTGTGAATCAATTCGATTAAAGGGCACTAGAACTTGCAATTGGGACCGATTCAAGACCATGCCATATTCCCGAAATCGAGCATATGATCGAGGCACTTAGAAAACCCAAAATTTTGGCTTTCGTTTGAATTCCAAACCCAAAAATATTTTCCCTTTAGGATTAACCACTTTGAGCCTAATTTTTCTTTGAAGCCCTCTATATTATTCCCAGCCTTATAAAAAGACCAAAAATTCAAACCCAAGTGTGCAAGAACGAATTCTATTAAGGCACTAAATTTTTGATCATCAAAAGTGTATCATCGGTATTCAATAAACCGATTCAAAAAAAAAAAGATAAAGATAAGAAAAAGAAAAGAAAAGTGTTGAGTTCCATTCAACAAAAATAAATTGCAAATGACAAAGCAAATTAGACTTAGTCTAATGTCATGCAATATGAAAAAAAAAAAAAAAAAGAAATTGATGATCATAAATTTTTAAACAAATGCCAAGTTATGATAGAATTAATTCTTGCCACTTTTTAACCCAATAAATTCCTTTTCCTACCAAATCTTACAACCGTATGCCCCGTTACAACCTTGAGTAAGACCTTGGGATCTCGATTTGAGGAAATGAGCCGGTGGCGAGTTGGTCCAGTTGCAAGCTTATGGGAGAATTTAATTGAATTCGATCTCGAGCGTTAATAATAAAAGCCAATCTTGAGAGTGAGTGAACTTTCCGATTCTACTATATGTGAGGCTCTGCTTTGATTGATTAATGATTCATGTCATGCCTAAATTCAAGAATTAAGCCAATGTGATTTTCTAAACACATATTCAAGAAGAATTAACAATAATGATTGATTTGTATGTTCACTCAAGTGAGAAGTATCATTCCATTAAACACTGCAACCAAGAGAGTTTAATACTTGTAATTTTGATTGTCTTATCCCAATATAAAAAGAATGAAATTTCTGAGGCCACGTAAATGGATTGAATATGCAGAGTCCAAGCTCTTAGGAGCACTGACTCTGACTGCTCGGGACGATCAGTATTAAATGTGAGGATGTTGATAATGGCCAAAATTGTCCATTATTTCCAATCCATTTCCGTGTCTGAGACGGACATTTTGATCGTGATTCCATCTTATTTCAATAAGAAAGCAGTTGAATTTGATAGATTAATGCGAGTTTGTAAAAACATCGAGCCGGTGACAAAAAGACACAAAACATGCAATTTTAAATTGTATTTGTGTTAGAAAAATCCAAAAACATGAAAAAAGGAAAAAGAAAAGAAAAAGGAATGAAAAGATGGGCAAAAGAATAAAAGAGCCCACAAAAATCCAAAAAGATGGGAAAAAGATTGAAAATCCCACAACTGAAATTTGGTTAAGTGTTGAAGCATAATTCGAATTGTGAGCAATTCGAATTAATTCGAATTGCACAACAATTCGAATTGCTAAAGAGAGCAAAGAATTGGTTAAGTGTTGGAAGGGATGCAGAAGTCTAATTCGAATTGTTCAAGTTCGAATTAATTCGAATTAGGGAATGAAGAGAGAAGAAGCCTAATTCGAATTGTTCAAGTTCGAATTAATTCGAATTAGGGAATGAAGAGAGAAGAAGCCCAAAGGCAAGAAGAAGATGCAATTCGAATTGTCCAATTCGAATTAATTCGAATTGGCACAAACAATTCGAATTGCCAACAAGCGCAAGGAAGCCAAGCAGAAACCCTCATCCAATTCGAGAAAAGATCAATTCGAATTATCCTCAACAATTCGAATTGACTACTAAAGGCTACAACTCCAGCTCAAGGAAGAGATCTCACAATTCGAATTAATTCGAATTGGTTGAGATAATTCGAACTTCACTCAACAATTCATCCAAAGAAAGCTGTGCACAACACTGGTGGGCCTAGGGTTTTGAAGATTGTCTATAAAAGCAGACCTTCCACAACAGAATGAAGAGATCAAGAATTTTAACCAAAAGACAGCTTGGGACAAAAAGAACAGCAGGAGGTTCCACACCCTTTAAGGGTTAGGTAGGTAGTTTAGTTTAGTTTAGTTTATTTTTCTTGCAAGTAGTGTAATCTTTACATGCTTTGATCTTAGTTAGTGTAGAAGCAGTTTGTGTAACCCTTAGAGTAGCCATTTTCCATATGTTTACATGCTTTCTAGTTAGAATAAACCCTACCTTCAAGCTAATGATGGTTTTGGGTTCTTATTTTGCTTTCAAGTGTCAATACAAGGAAAATTTCCAGAAATGGTTTTATCCATTTGTTTTGGCACTCTTTAATGCTTTCCCTAGAAATAAATGTTTAGTGTGTTTGTTTGTTTCAACTAGGTTACATTTATTATGTCCTAGTTGACATTCAAACTTAATAAATGCATGATTGTTGGGTCCTTGGCTTGATTTAGTGCCTTAGAGCTTCAAATAAATGTTCTTAGGTTTTAGATGTTTTTAATGTCTGTGTTAATTTGTATTTTAGTTTTATTCTTCCTGCCTTAATCTTATTTCGTGCTTCCTTAGATAACTTGAGTGTTCTTAGTTTACTCATGTAGTTCTTAGATAACTAGATGTTTTAGGCTCTTTGATCTCTGATTTCTTGTTTGTAGAAATAGGGTTTGAATCTGGCCAATACCCATTAGACATGTATTCGTTTATTTCTTGAAAATCTCACTAGGGTGGCTGTGAAATGACACTGATGTGAGATGAGGGATTTAGTAAATCTAAACCTATCATTACAGTACAGTGTTCACCTAACCCATACTTGTGAGAACAAAAATTGTTGTCTGAAAATATGTGATTCGAATTGAGGCAATTCGAATTAATTCGAATTGCTAAGAGAAATTCGAATTGCATAGCCAAACTATTCTCTTTATGTGGTTTTCAACCAATTCGAATTATTCCATTCGAGTTAATTCGAACTGCTCAACAATTCGAATTGGGTTGAAAACCACATTGTATCCATTGCCACCCCTTCATGCCTTAGTTTATTTTCCACCTCTTACCAATTCGAATTGTCCAATTCGAATTAATTCGAATTTGCTGGACAATTCGAACTCACCCTCCCTTTGAGGTAAATGCCTTAGTCAATTTGAGCAAGAAAGAGACTTCGCCAATTCGAGTTGTCCAATTCGAATTAATTCGAATTGGCCAATAATTCGAATTAGATGATGCTCCAATTTCTAGCAATGATCAATTGAGTAAAGTGATACTTCATCCTTCATGCATTCTCAATTCGAATTACCCCAATAATTCAAATTGAACTATCCCCTCTATTTTGAAAACTCCAAAAACATTTTCTTTCATGATTTGTGTAAGTTGCATGGGTGTATTGGGCCTAGGCCCATTTCACCTAATTTCTATCCATTACACATTTCAACCCACTAGTGTCCAATTATTGTGTGCTTAACACCCACACAATACCAAAAATATTTTTCTTACTTTTATGTTTTTCTCTTTCATTGTGTGTATGAACGGATAATGAGAAACGCACAGATTAATGTTGGTGAAAGGTCCCTTCACAGGGATATCGACTAACCCGTCTTCTGTGTGTCAATCATTATCTGTTATTTTGCATGATCTGATTAGTGGTTGGTGGAAGCTTCGGCGAGCGTTCTCTTCACTAAGAGTTTCGATTAGTCACTCAGCCAATTCCTAATCAGATACAGTTTTAATTTTCCTTATCTTAATTTCTCAACCTGAATTCAAGTTGCAATAGTATCAACTGATGTCGACCAACATCAGTTGAGAAATATTACAGCAAGAAATATGTGGGTTCTTCTTCCACTCACAGACAAAAGAAAACTGAATGACGGCGGTCACCGTCGTTTGGGATTCTTTCTGTCTACAACCATTCATCTTGGATAATTGGGAACCGGACAGCAGATGTTTGCAGTCCGGAAAACCCCAACTGTCTCTGGCACTCTTTTAGCCGATTTCTTCTCATCTCAGGCTAATTCACTCTTGTGTATCGCATTCTGTCTAACCCCACCATATATTTTGGGTATTTTATTTTCCTTTTCATATACTTGTATGCATGATACTATTATGTAGATGTTGTGGTCATACTATTATTTTGGGGATCCTTCCCCTTGGACATAGAAGTCTTGATATAAATCTGATGCTGCACAATAAATTTCCAACAAAAATTCCTTTATAAAATCCGGATCTGAGTAAGGGATAAATTCAACAGTTATGACTAATTCATCTTCCACTGGGGGTTGATTTTGAGAGCTTAGAAGCAGAGTCAGCGATTAGGTCTCACCTAGACTGAAAGGATCTGTGTTTTAATTGAGAGTTTAGTACCTGTCTTGGGAATGATTTTCAAATATTCATTTGCTTCTCAAAATTGCTGTGTGTTGGAAATCTGATATTAGATATCGCATTAAGTCAAATATCCACTTGGGTGTAGATGAGATGTGATAAATAATACTAGAGAAACAACATATAGGCCTTGGTGAATTTATAAGGTAAGGTCGAATATTCCTTCGACTACTATCTTCTTCTGCCAAAGTCTAGAATTGAGTCTTGAGTGAGTACATCCGGAATAGGTTCATTTATGGATCTGTTTCATTTAGTTTGTATCTCATAACTACCCAGATGTTGTAAGCCCTGTGGCTTATTAATATCTTGGGGGTTCTTGATCTGCATCTGGTCACCAAGACCAGGGGCTCTTTTATACTAACGGAAAGAGACGTTTTTAACAATTCTGAGTGATAGATTTAAATGCTTTCTTTACAGCTTTCTTTACTGCTTTCCTTTTAAATGCTTTCATAGAGGTCACTCGGAAGAATTAGGGGCTGTCCATCTGTTAAAAGGTTTGAGAGTTATGGAATGGTTTGGGGCTTGATTTGAAACTTTGGATGTGACATGGGGGATTGATAGCAGTACTTGGCATGTCAACTAATGATTTGACAGGTGTTGCTCGTCCACCGTAAATGATTAACATACTTCTGCAAGGCATTGCAAAGGGAGTTAAGAGTTTATGGTATCTTAGAAATTGCTGTCTTAAGAGCATGTAAACTCTTACTGTAAGTACCTGTCTGTTAAAGGGAACATGGTATAGAGAGCATGAGAGTTAGCTAACTGGAGGATTATCCCAAGCTAAGATCTGTGTATAAAAAAATGGAAGTTTAATTGTGTTTCATCTGAACCTTGTCCAATCTTTATTATTTCCTCCCTGTCCCTTCTGTCATATTTAAATCTGCTTTCTAGATAGTGTAGCATAATTTTATATTGCTTTCGTAGTATAGATTTAATTGCTTTCTTCGATCTCGTTTACCATGCTTTGTAGAATAATTTTTACTGCTTTCATGATCTGGTTTAAATTATGTCAAGTAGTTGATAGAAACCCTTGCAAAACTTGAAACGAGTAACCGAGTGGAAAATCTTAGTAAACGACGTGGGCCCTGCTTCCATCGCACATCCTCCAGTGAACGATCCGGTACTTACTATAAATTACTGCAATTTTTGACCGTGCGCTTTCGGGAGCACAGTTTCTTGACACGAGTAAATAAAAAAACAACATTTTGGGCAAATACTCTTACAGTGGGAAGATGTTCAAGAATTTCATGGCCGGTATCTCTTTGACATGAAATTTAGAGAAGCATCATGGTGCAGATATCAGGGACTTTCAGGGTGACAGACTGAAGGTCCATTCCTGTTGCATCGTGATAGTTGTCAAAAGTTTCATGGCTGAGAGGACCACAGCGCCGTTTGAACCCCACAGGAGTAATAAAAAGGGAAATCTTAATATATTCTTAAACCCCTTCCCCCAATCATAACTCTTTTCATTTTAATAAATCCGAACTTGGAAATTGTATTTAGACTGTTCTTCAACCCCCCAGCAGCAAAATGAAACTTGGCTTGGGTGCAAAAGTTTCATGGCCGTCACCGGGGATTCTCGAGGCGCCATTTGAAATCGCAGTTTCCTCCTCGAGCAATAAACCAGTAAGAAAATTTGGAAAATACTCGTGTCACGCAAACTCGTCAAAAGTTTCAGCTATTTTGGAACCTAAACCTTCTCCTCATCTAATTTATTTTAGGGATAAAGAAAAAATGGGCAACCAAAAGGCAGTTGGTTTTTTTAGGCCACGAATAGTTGCATTCCTAGAAATAGGCCATCAGAAACTAAGTTTGTGTGAAACTGAGCCAAATGACCTTTTTGAAATTAATAAATGACCTCAACAACTTTTCCATTATTTCATTCAAACCCCACAGAAGTTTGACTTTCTATGCTTTAATCATCTTTTCGTTTTCATTATATAAACAACACCCGAAGCGCATGAAAAATGGTATCAGAGCCTAGGTTTTATTGAAAAACATATTAATTATATTATTTATAATATTTTATCTCTTAATGATGAAGATTTAATTATTTCATAGATTGAAATAATTTGAAATCTGTAAGTTATTTCCAAAATATGGAAATAAAATTTAGAAATTTTCAGAGGAAATTCTTGAACTATCCAAAAGACAATATACTATTAAAAGGATTTCTTTCCATAAAAATGAGAGGAACTGATTGGAAAGAAATCGATTCGGATAGCTCTAAGTTCTCACAGGACTTAAGGGAAATCTAAAAGACGATTCAAGATTATGGGACGCAGGTATTGATTTTACCTGGAAAAATGGATAACTTGAATCAAACAGCAGAGGAGCTAAAAAAAGAAATTTTGAATCTGAAATTTGATATTTCGGATATCAAGAAAAGATAGAAGGATATTCTTGGATCTTCCAAGAATATTCAAGCAAGTACTAGAGATGCATTTGGACCGGTACAAGCTTTACACCAAGAGGTAAAGCAACCATGGTCCCAAAGCAAAAATCACAAGAATAACTAATGATTGATCTCCTGAAAACAATCGAATGAGTGTTTCCAGGGCAGATCTATCAGATCTACAAGAACTTACATAATCATTTTCCCAGCTTGGGATTATGGATCTGCTTAATGTGAAACCCAATGAAGTTCTCCAGTTGAGTTATGCGGAAGAATCAAGATCCAACGTGATCCATGATGAATCATTTGATGTTCCAATGAGAGAAGGTGCAGACTTCCAAATGAACAGGTATCCCGAGGTGATGTTCAATCCCAGGCGAAACCCAGGACGGAACCCGAGTAGAGCACTAGAATCCACACCATGGGCCAAAACGATGTTACAGCCACTAAATCCATATGGCATAACACTGAACTTGACGTCATTGACTTCCGAAACATCGAGGAGCTGATCGAGGAATGGGTAGCCTCAATGAAGATCGCAGCAACCACCCTGGATCTCGATAAAGAAAACTTTGTCAGATTAATAGAGCTAAGTCTCGAAGGATCTGCAAAGTTTGGATGGAAAAACTCCACGACGGCTTTAAAGGAGCAAATCCTCGAAGGAGAATCCACAAGAACAATCTGCGAACGATTTTGTTTCCTATTCTAAACCCATTTTGTAGGAGATGTTTATTTTGAAGAAAAGGAAGCTGAAAAGATCAAGGTCTATACCCAAGCCCTCTTCGGTCTAGAATTAAGAAGTATTTGTGCAATAGACGAATATATCTACTGGTTTTGTAAATACTTTTTCTGGAGTAAGATGACGACCGAAGTGGCATGTCCCATGTTCTTTGCATTGATTTGCAGCCCTTGGAGAGATATGTAGATCCAGTCACACTCAGTACCCCCTGGTACGGTGGACTCAATAGCTCGAAGAATGTCCTTCTTAAAGGATAAGATCAGAGAATGTTGTCAACAGGAAGCAGCCCAAAAGAACATCAAAAGACTAAGAGGTAAAATAAAAAGAACCCCTCTTTGTAGTGAGAATAATGATTTTCCAACAATTATAGGAGAATCAGAAGAAAAGAGAAGGAAGAAGAAGAGTCAAGGCTCATACAGCAAGAGTTTCAAAAGGCCTCAATTCGGAAGAAGAAGAGCATGGTGGTCCAAAAGCAAAGCCAGAACATAAAAAACAAGACAAAGAACAGGAACGATGGAAATTTCATCCCAAAACTCAACAAGCTCAACAACAAGAAGCAATGGGAGAACGACGTCAAAAAGAACGTTCAGACGAGCCCATACCCGAGCCAACGAAAGTTTCAAAGACTGCAACTGTTGGAAGTGTGGAGTCAGAGGCCATATCTCACGGATTGCACTCAGAATTGTGAGATACGGATGTAAGAAGCCACAGAGGACATCGTGGAAGTTGTCTACCATGGAAAATTGGTACCAGTATATCAATTTGAAGATATCCCCTTGGACGAAAGAATCTACGAAGAAGAACTAAGAAGCGACTCAGATTCATATTCAGATGGATCTTCAATCGAGTCTGACTAAAGAGGATAGGATTCAGACCACTGAGAACCTGTCTGGATTATTTTCAAGGATGACGATCTCAAATCGAACCATGGAAAGTATAATGCGACAAGACTCCAACCTTAGCCTATATGACGGATTCATAATCGATGGAATTGGATGAATTCTCAATCAAATGGGACTCAACCAGACAAGACATAACATCATTTACAATAACATCATTTACAAGGTAAGTGCAGGTGAGTTTGCAATTCCTGTTGAACTTACTTGTAATGTTATGCATACGCAATTAATTCCTAAACAAGAAATTCTTGAGGAATTAAGTAGAATGAAGGAAGATATTGCCATTACTATGAAATGGATCCACATAGGAGCCATTGAAGTAGTAATAAAGGCAACCTTCAAAGAAGGTATTGATTTGGAATTACATCTATAGAAGGATCAATAACCTTAGAGATGGTCTTCTTCGAACTATGGTAGGAAATTTATATGCAAGGAAGTTAATGTTTGACATTCATCCCCGAATTTCCTATAACTTAGTTGATCAAGATTTCAGCAGAGTTCTAACCCCTCAGCAGGATTTCAAAAGAAAAGATCTGATGACAGAAGAGAATATGCTTTATTCTATAACTTATAGAATTTGTTATGCACTTTCCAATAGTCATCATTCTGACTTATTTCTCATAAAAGAATATATAGAAATTCCTAGAATTTTCAAGGAATTCGCCAAAGTCATTACTCCAAATCCTACACAGATTCTAAGGTTAGAAAGAGTAGACATACAAATAAGAGATCACCCAATTGTAGACAGATCAACGAGTGTTAGAATTGAGTATGCAAGCCGTATGTCTTTTTGGAAGACAAGATTATTGCATATAAAGGAAAGGAGTTCATAAAAAATCTAACTCCTCAATCCATTGGGTAGATAATATAAAGATTAAATGCCCTG